>JACRUU010000019.1:20696845-20779345 GCA_030449085.1 Kryptopterus vitreolus
ACGACAGCTTCGGAATAGCGTTTATGGTGTGTGTGTATGTGTTTCAGGCGGTGCCTTACTCCAGAGACTACAAACAGAAGTATGAATATTTCCGCAAAAAGCTCAAGAAACCAGTAAGGCCCTATCTATCTATTTATCTCTATCACTCCTTTATTTCTCCAATCTCTCTTTTTGACTCATTCCTTATTATTGGTCTGTCTCTATTTTTGTCTCATTTCTCTCGCTCTCTCTCCGTTTCTCTCTGTTGCTTGCTCTCTCTCTCTCTCTTTTGTTGTCTTTACTTATCTTTTGTCTCTCTCTCCCTTTCTCATTGTCTTTACTTATCTTTTGTCTCTCTCTCTCTCTCTCTCTCTCTCTCTCGCCCCCTCTGCTTCTCTCTCTCTCTCTATCTCCCCATCCCTCTCTCGCTGTCCCTCTGTCTCTCTCTCTCTCTCTCTACCTCTCTCTCTCTCTCTCTCTCTCTCTCTCTCCCTCTCTCTCTCTCTCTCCGCAGAGTGATATCCCAAACCGGTTTGAGATGTCAGTGAGACGGAACGCTCTCCTGGAGGACTCGTACCGCCGCATCCTGTCGGTAAAGCGAGCTGACCTCCTGAAGGCCCGCTTGTGGGTGGAGTTTGCAGGGGAGAGGGGGCTGGACTACGGCGGTGTGGCCCGAGAGTGGTTCTTCCTCATCTCCAAGGAGATGTTTAACCCATATTATGGGCTGTTTGAGTACTCTGCTCTGTGAGTGTTGTGTGATTGTAGAGTGAGTACGGCGACCGATGTGGCGTCAGTGTCTAACCGCAGTGGTCTGACTTTCCAGGGACAACTTCACTCTGCAGATCAACCCCAACTCAGGTCTCTGCAACGAGGACCATCTGTCCTACTTCAAGTTCATCGGACGCGTGGCGGGGATGGCTGTCTACCATGGCAAGCTTCTAGACGGTAAGCCCGTGTAACCGCGAGAAATACGATACGATACCTTACATACTGGGATATTATAGGCATATTCCTCATTTTAGGAATATTAATTCATTTTGACAAACCAATTAGCAATGATAATATTTAACCACAATAAATGTCATAATTATATACATTTCACTCTAAATCTCTCCCTTTTAATCAAATTATTGATTATTTAATATTTATTTTACTCTTGAAATTATTCTTTTAATATTAATTTCTTGTTAATTACAATGTTACTTGTTTAGTGGTTGTTTTAATTGTAAAATATGGGACGTGGCTCCTTTAAGAATTCTGTTCCGGTTGTTTTTCATATGAACTGGTGATATGTTTAGGTTATACAGAAGCGCATTGCATTCACAAAAGAAAAAATGTGCTTTATTGCGTAATACGGATTTGGGAATGTGATGTGCTTGTGTAGGGGCACGGTGGCTTAGTGGTTAGCATGTTCGCCTCACACCGCCAGGGTCTGGGTTCGATTCCCGTCTCGGCCATGTGTGTATGGAGTTTGCATGTTCTCCCCGTGCCTCAGGGGGTTTTTCTCCGGGTTCTCCGGTTTCCCCCGGTCCAAAAACATGCATGGTTGATTGATTGACACCTTGGAAAATTGCCCCTAGTGTATGAATGTGTGTGTGATTGTGAGTGTGTGAGTGCCCTGTGTTGGGCTGGCATTCCATCCAGGGTGTATCCTGCCTTAATGCCCATAGACGCCTGAGAGAGCACAGGCTCCCTGTGACCCGAGGGAAGATCAGATATAGCGGTAGAAGATGAATGAATGAATGAATGAATGAATGTGCTTGTGTAAGGTTCCATATGGTAATATACGCTAATATAGTGAGGAGATCATACCTGTTGTGAATGCGCAGCTAGTAGGTGTAATTCGGGGAGATTTAGGAAGCGTGAGTGGATGCACTGAAGTTTCTTTATTTATTTCTTCTTTTTTTTTGTTCGGGTTTCGGTCAATCGCCAACACAACACAGAGTGAAGGAGCAGATCACTCACATAGTAATGCACACTGCGTTAATCACACATTAATAACATTAGTGACGTTAAAGTTAATTTGCGTTTAGATAGATAGATAGATAGATAGATAGATAGATAGATAGATAGATAGATAGATAGATAGATAGATGACGATAGATAGATAGATAGATAGATAGATAGATAGATATAGATAGATAGATAGAAGATATAGATAGTAGATAAATTATTGCTTTTTTGAGAATTAATACCGTATCAACCAACAAAATGTATCGATATATTCGTACACTCTTAGTTTGTATATTACAGAAACATTTCTGTGTGTTTTTTTTTGTTATTTTTCGCATTTTTTCCTAATAAATACTTAGAAATAACTATTTCCCTGCAGCGTTTTTCATTCGGCCGTTCTATAAGATGATGCTCCAGAAGCCAATCACGTTACAGGACATGGAGTCTGTGGTGAGTTTAATACAGTCCATGGGATCTGAATGGAATAATGGATTATAATTGTTATTTGTTTATTTTCTGCGAATTTGGAATATAGCCAGTGGCTAAGTGTGTGTGTCTGTGTCTGTGTGTGTGTGTGTGTGTGTGTGTGTGTGTGTGTGTGTGTGTGTGTGTGTGTGTGTGTGTGTGTGTGTGTGTGTGTGTATTCGCTACTCCAGGACAGTGAATATTTCAACTCCCTGAAGTGGATCCTGGAGAACGACCCGACGGACCTGGATCTCCGCTTCACTATCGACGAGGAACTTTTCGGACAGGTGAAAATCTTTCACGCTCACAATCTATAAACAAATGATCGTACAAATATTTAGCGAAACAAAATAAAGGTCGATTGATGCGTTTGTTTTCTGCAGACGCACCAGCACGAGTTGAAGCCAGGGGGCGCCGACATCATCGTCACCGACTCTAACAAAAAAGAGTACATCCAGTAAGCTCTGCGACTCGCGTGTAGACATTTACGCACGTAGCGTCTTGCCGTATCCGGGCGTAATTACATGCTGCTGTTGTGTTCCGCAGCCTCGTGATGCAATGGAGATTCGTAAACCGGGTCCAGAAGCAGATGTCCGCCTTCAAGGAGGTGACTTTCTGTTCAACCATCACACCTTTCTTTTTATTTACTGCTGCGGCATGACTTTGTGGATCTGTTACCACGGTGACCGGTCTTCATGTTTCCTTTGTAAGCGCAGCGGCCAAGGTGCAGGTGTAATTATTTTTTGTTGTCATGGCGACGTTCTGAAATGTTGATCAGTAATGACGCTTAAGATTTCTCCATCAGAATCCATCAGTTATTCTGTGTTGTCATGGTGGTGGTCATTGATGGAAGAGTCTTGGTGTGGTCATGGTGTAGTTATAGCTGCTGTGGGGTGGTCATGGTGGTGGTCATGGATGATCATGCTGGTGGTCATGGCGGTAATGGATGATCATGCTGGTGGTCATGGTGGTAATGGATGATTATGCTGGTGGTCATGGTGGTAATGGATGATTATGGTGGTGGTCATGATTGTGGTCATGGTGATGGTGGTGGTGGTAATGGATGATCATGATTGTAATCATGGTGGTGGTCATGGATGATCATGGTGGTGGTGATCATGGCTGTGGTCATGGTGGTTATAATGGATGGTCATGGTGTTGATGGATGATGACGGTGATGACGATGGTTGTGATCATGGTGATGGTTGTGGTCATGGTGGGGGTCAATATTGTGGTCATTGTGGTGGTCATGACTGTGTTCATGGTGGTGGTCATGCATGAACATGATTGTGGTCATTGTGGTATTGGATGATCATGGTTTCGGTCATGGATGATCATTGTGGTGGTCATGGTGTTAATGGATGATCATGGTGATGGTGATCATTGTGATCATGGTGATGGTTGTAGTCATGGTGGGGGTCATTATTGCGGTCATAGGGGTGATCATGGATGATCATGATTGTGGCCATGGTGGTAATGGATGATCATGATGGTGGTCATGGATGATCATGGTGGAGGTCAAGATTCTGGTTATGGTGGTCATGGTGATGGTCATAAATGATCATAGTGGTAATGGATGATCATGTTGTAATTTGTTTATATCTGTTATCACCCCACTCTTTGGTTCTGGTTTCTGATTGGTCAGGAGGTGTTTCTACATCTGGAGATTAGAAGATCTCCATCTGTAGATCTCTGACCCTCAACCCTGCGATGTTCTTGTAGACCCCTGATCTTACAATCAAATGTCCACTGTCTTTTTTCCCATTCAGTGAATAACTTATTAATGATTCATTTAATTCCATATAAGAACTTTTATAATGTGATTTCCTCACAGGGCTTCTACGAACTCATCCCTCAGGACCTGATTAAGATCTTCGACGAGAACGAGCTGGAGGTGAGTTTTCTTCACGTTCAAGCG
This sequence comes from Kryptopterus vitreolus, assembly GCA_030449085.1. NCBI lineage: Eukaryota > Metazoa > Chordata > Actinopteri > Siluriformes > Siluridae > Kryptopterus > Kryptopterus vitreolus. The sequence goes on from JACRUU010000019.1 coordinate 20,701,161, forward strand.
TAAAAGACTCAGAAACCGCCCCTGATTGTGTGTAACATTCGGTGAATTTTGCTCTCAGTTACTGATGTGTGGTTTGGGCGACGTGGACGTTAACGACTGGCGAGAAAACACCAAGTATAAGAACGGATACGGACCGAACCAACCCGTCATCCAGTGGTTCTGGAAGGTCCGTCTGTAATGTTCTATTCCAGTCAAATGAATAGTGGGCGTGGCCTAATATTCTAATGAGCACAACTAATTGACAGTTGACTACATGAAAACTAACCTCTCTCTCTCTCCTGCTCTCTTTCTCTGTCTCTCTCTCTCCCTCTCTCTCTCTCTCTCTCTCTCTCCTCCTCCTCTCCCTCTCTCTCTCTCTCTCTCTCAGGCTGTGCTACTGATGGATGCTGAGAAGCGAATCCGGTTGCTGCAGTTTGTGACGGGAACGTCTCGCGTACCCATGAACGGTTTTGCTGAACTCTATGGTCGGTCCCGCCATGAAGAAATAAAGAGTGATAGAAGAAAGATAGGGATAAATAAAAAGAGAGGGATAAAGTGTGTGTGTGATTGTTGATGTGTGATGTGTGTGTGTGTGTGTGTGTGTGTGTGTGTGTGTGTGTGTGTGTGTGTGTGTGTGTGTGGTGTTGTGTACATTTAGGGTCGAACGGGCCGCAGTTATTTCACCATTGAGCAGTGGGGAACCCGAGAGAAACTGCCCCGGGCTCACACATGGTGAGTCTCATACAACTACACAACTAAACAACTAATCACTTAGACCTGAACTTTACACTGTGTTATTTTACATCCAGATTCAAACCAGCTTCCCAGTTTATACTGGGAATAAAAAACAGAATTCTAAGAAATAAAGTCGGAATTTGAGAAATAAAGTCGGAATTTACATTTACATTTAGGAGACGCCTTTATCCAGAGCGACTTACATCTGAGCAATTGTGTGTTAAGGGCCTTGTTCAAGGGCCCATTAGTGGCAGGTAGGCGGAGATGGATTTCGAACCTGCAGCCTTCCGGTCCAGAGCCCAATGTTTTAACCACTGAGCTCCCACCATCCCTTTGGGAGAAATAAAGTCGCAGTTGCTGTAAATAAAGTCGGAATTGTGGGAAATAAAGTAGGAATTTTGGGAAATAAGTCAGAGTTGTCGGGAATTGTGGGAAATGAAATCGGAATTGTGACAAATAAAGTTGGTAATTGTGGACAAATAAAGTCGGAATTGTGAGAAATAAAGTCGGAATTGTGAGAAATAAAGTCGGAATTGTGAGAAATAAAGTCGGAATTGTGAGAAATAAAGTCGGAATTGTGAGAAATAAAGTCGGATTTGTGAGAAATAAAAATTGTGAGAAATAAAGTCGGAATTGTGAGAAATAAAGTCAAAAATGTGAATTGTGAGAAATAAAGTCGGAATTGTGAGAAATAAAGTCGGATTTGTGAGAAATAAAGTCGGAATTGTGAGAAATAAAGTCGGATTTGTGAGAAATAAAGTCGGAATTGTGAGAAATAAAGTCTTGTGAGAAAAATTGTGAGAGTCGGAATTGTGAGAAATAAAGTCGGAAATTGTGAGAAATAAAGTCGGAATTGTGACAAATAAAGTCGGATTTGTGAGAAATAAAGTCGGAATTGTGAGAAATAAAGTCGAATTTGTGAGAAATTTGTGAGAAATAAAAAATTGTGAGAAATAAAGTCGGAATTTGTGAGAAATAAAATTTGTGAGAAATAAAGTCGAAATTGTGAGAAATAAAATCGGAAATGTGAGAAATAAAGTCGGAATTGTGAGAAATAAAGTCGGAATTGTGAGAAATAAAGTCGGAATTGTGAGAAATAAAGTCAAAAATGTGAGATATAAAGTCGGAATTGTGAGAAATAAAGTCAAATAAAGTCGGAATTGTGAGAAATAAAGTCGGAATTGTGAGAAATAAAGTCGGATTTGTGGAAATAAAGAAATTGTGAGAAATAAAGTCGAAATTGTGAGAAATAAAATCGGAAATGTGAGAAATAAAGTCGGAAATGTGTGAAAGAAATAAAGTCGGAAATTGTGAGAAATAAAGTCGAATGTGGAAATTGTGAGAAATAAAGTCGGAATTGTGAGAAATAAAGTCGGAATTGTGGGAAATAAAGTCGGAATTATGGGAAATAATTCCTGGATAAGGGCATCTGCTAAATACCGCAAATATAAATGTAAATGTAAATGTAAATAAAGTTGGATTTGTGATAAAGAAGGAATTGTGGGAAATAAAGTCGAAATTGGGGGAAATGAAGTAGGAATTGTGAGGAATAAAGTCGGATTTGTGAGAAATAAAGTCGGAATTGTGAGAAATAAAGTCGGAATTGTGAGAAATAAAGTCGGAAATGTGAGAAATAAAGTCGGATTTGTGAGAAATAAAGTCGGAATTGTGAGAAATAAAGTCGGAAATGTGAGAAATAAAGTCGGAATTGTGAGAAATAAAGTCGGAATTATGGAAAATAATTCCTGGATAAGGGCATCTGCTAAATACCGCAAATATAAATGTAAATAAAGTCGGATTTGTGATAAAGAAAGAATTGTGGGAAATAAAGTCGAAATTGGGGGAAATGAAGTAGGAATTGTGAGGAATAAAGTCGGAATTCCAAGGAATAAAGTTGCAATAAGGCAAACTTTCTTTTAAAGTGGTTTAAAACGACTATAACACTCGAACCCCGCTTGATGTACTTCAGGATGTTTTGATCTAGTTGATGTGCTTGTTAATAATCACGGCTTACAGAGGACTACTCTAAGGGTTTTCATGTAGGGGGGCAAATACTTATGTATGTGTGTGTGTGTGTGTTTCAGCTTCAACCGTCTGGACCTCCCGCCGTACGAGTCGTTCGAGGAGCTCCGTGAGAAGCTGAACATCGCCATCGAGAACACTCAGGGCTTTGACGGCGTGGATTAGCCGGGTCGGCGGCGGTGGCATCGTTACCGTGGAGATCGAGGCGCCGAGGGCGTTGCGGACGTCCGAGGCACGTCTGGTGCTCGAAGTCTCAGCGGCACGCCCGTCGGTCGTGACACCCGTCCGCTCACCGAGGAGGCCTGGTCTACAGAAAATCCACACCATGTTATTAATGATTCTTAATATTATTATTATTATTATCACCGCTGTGCATCACAAGCTCACGGCTTCACACGACGTTTACACACAAACACACAAATAAACGCCGTAAACACTACGTAGGCTTCGCAAACACATGTGATACAGGTTTCACGCTTTTTTTTTGTCGTGACCTTGGGATTTTTATTTTTTTCCTTTTTCCTTCTTTGTTTTTTTTTTTGTTTGTTTTTTGGACCGTATATTCAGTGTTTGTTTTAATAAGCACCCTGTATAATGCAGCGTATCGTTTACTCCGCATTATAAACTCGAATGTATAATATCGCTCTCCGTAGTCATGCTCATGAGCAGTGTTGTCAGATGAAGTGTTCGCGTCTCAGGGGTTTTGGTGGCAGTATTCGCTCTCGGCGCTCGTGTCTTCGTCTTTCCGGCGCGTCTTTGTTGTCCGCCCCCCGCCACACCGAGTTATTCCTTTGCGGTATTCACGAGGCGAGGGTTTTTTTTATCACGTAAACCTGGTTTACCGGCGCGACTCGCTTCGGGGAACAGCGAAGGCCTCCAAATCTTTTCTCTGCATATCGAATTTTCTACTTTAAACACCCTCAGGGGGTCTTTTTTCTAACAACTGGTTTAGTCTTAATCCACATCCGGGTCTCACTTACACTATATGGTCAAAAGTTTTTGGACACCTGACTACTTTTTTTTTTAATTTTAGAACATCCGTCCCCACATTGATTCCACAGTAGTTACCTCCACTGGTATCTTCTGAGATCAGGATGATGTGGAATTTTGTACTGGTTCAGATACACAAGTGTTAGTAAAACCAGGTCCTGATGAAGGCGAGGAGGCCTGAGGTGAAGTCAGTGTTCACACTCATCACCAACGGGTTGGAGGTCTTCCACATCTTCCAACCCATCTAACACAGGTCTGTGTGGAGCTGGGTCCCAAAACGTCTAATACAATTGTGCTACTGATTAAAAACCAGTTTCTCAGTTCATACTCATTAAAAACCAGTTTGCCAGTCAATATGGATTAAAAACCAGTTTGATTATCATGTTGTTATCATGCTGTAATCATGGGGTGATAACAGTTTGATTGTGTTTCTTAGGCCATAATGACTAAAAACCATCTTTGGGTGAATGAAAACCAGTTTCTCAGTTCATACTGATTAAAACCAGTTTTATTAAAACCAGTTTCTCAGTTCATACTGATTAAAAAAAACTTTCATTAAATTAGTATTAAAACTCAGTCCATGCCAATTAAAGACAAATTTAATTAAAACCAGCTTCTCCGTTCATACTGATTAAAAAGCAGTTTTATTAAAACCAGTTTCTCGGTTCATACTGATTAAAACCCGTGGGCTTGATGGAGCGTTAGGTGTCCCGATACTTTTGGCCATCTCGTGTGTACGTTTACATGCTGAGCGTAAGCACTTTCGCAGTACAGACTGTAATCAGACTGTTAAACCTCGTCCATCGTCTCGTCGCCACTCCGTGTTCGAATGGACACATTTCTTTCTTGTTCTGGATGTTTTTTCATGTTCTTTATTCAGGGGGGCAAATCTGTTTCTAGCACAAATAAAAAAGTTACTGAATGAAGGAGCGGGAGGTAAAAGAAAATGAAATTCTAAATAAATATTTTAATCCTTTCCCTTTTGATCCAATCTTATAAAAATATATATGAATTTCTTAGTAGTATTTTTGCGTATCAATTTTAATAAATGAATAAATACATAAATATATATATATATTTTATATAAATAAGCAATTGAGGAATTAATAAATTCAGGAAAACATACACATTCTTCCCCCCTTAATATAAGGGTAGTTTATTTATTTGTTTTTCCCCCCTTGTTCTGGTCCATCCTTTTCAATATAAGGCGATTGAAATGTGTATTATGGAAAGAAACCCTGCCTTTTAATCTGGAATATGAATCATAATGGTTTAATCGGGTTACGTGCCAGTGTTCTTGGCAGCATATTGTTTTTTTGGATGGGAATAAATAAAGAGAAATGGAAATATATTGGTTTTTTTTTCTCATTTTTGAATCGGTGACTACGATGTTTCACCACCGGAGGGCGCTTTAGTGCAGTAATGATATGCATCACTTCAGTTGCTTATAGATCGTGATCTAGAAAATCAAACACAATCTCTTTCAGAACTGAAGAGATCTGGCATCAGTTAATTTAATATGATTCTTTTTTATTTACTTTATTTCAGGTTTATTTGTAAATTGTTTATAACTATAATAGACATCATCTGAAAGTAGCTTTATAGAGATAAAGAGGATTAAAAATAGGTTAGTGCTTATAAAATGTCAAAATGTTTAGAAAACAAAAAATGGAATTTTTTGAGGGGATATAAGAAAGAAAAAAATGAAAATTATTTGAATTTGTGATGAAAATGCATTTATGTGGAAAAAACAAAAAAAATTTAACTTTAAAAACTTTAAACTCATCAACGTTAGTATGATGTTTTCTTCTAAATAGGCTTAACTTACAGCAAAGTCCGGATGCTTGGTAGAAAAAAAAATCACATTTTTTAGTTTTAAACACAAAACTCAAGTTGTAAAAAATAAAACAGTTTTAACCTTAAAAATAATTCGTTTTTTCCTCAGATATTTTTTTCAAAACTTTCCAGTTTTTTAAAATAATAATAATAATAATAATAATAATAATAGTAATAATAAATCATTAATCATTTTTTACTTAACATTCCCAGTACTCCCTTTCCAACGCTCCTTTAATGTGATGTGCATTCTATGTATTTTTTTGTGAGTGTATTTGTTTTGCCGTATTTTTGTACGTGACATCAGTATGAAAGTTTCTCAGCAGCAGAAGTCACAAATGACAGAGGCCTTGTTTTCTCTTCTCCTTCTCTCCCTTCCCCCTTCCCATTTCTTATTTCCCTCCACTCCGACCTAGAAGTCAGGTGACAGAACACACACACACACACACCGTGTGTATGTGTGAGTGAGTGTGTGTGTAGGGTGTTCCAGGGTAACTTTCTGTGCTGATTGTGTCGTGCCTGTCCGATGCCGGATCTTCTTTCCTTTTGTATTGTGATTACGACTTTTGTATGTATTGATCTGCCATCGGCGAGTGACCTCTGACCCCATCCCATTTGCATATTGGCAGTTTGAGGGGCCAAAGTGGAACACACACACACACACACACACACACACACAAACACACACAGTAGTTTGATTCCTGTCCAGAATGTTTTATTCAATTAATGAATGAGCTACAAAGAGGGAAAAAACAAAAGTAACCATGTGCACGTCTCCAAGTGCTTTATTCCTTTTACTTCACTGTATTTTGCCAACAAATTGAAATTTATTGTTTGTAAACATAAAAACAGACTAATTTTCAGTTTCAGTAAACAAAACTATTACATTATAATGGAGGTTTTCAGGATTCCTGTCATTCATAGATGAATGGATGAATGGATGACAGCATCCTAGTATTCAATTCAGTAGGTGATGGTAGAACCTACTGGATCTGGTGTGTATGTTCCTGTATCTCCTCCTGTTTGGAAAGGGGTGCACTGGGATGTCAGGAATCACGGATGATGATGATGAAGATGATGATGGTGATGATGATGATGATGGTCATGATGGTAATAATGTGATGATAATGATAATGGTGGTGGTGATGATGATGATGATGATGGTGGTAATGATGGTGATGATGATGATGATGGTGATGATGATGATGGTGGTGGTAATGATGGTGATGATGATGATGGTGGTGATGATGGTGATGATGGTGGTGGTGGTGATGATGATTGTGATGATGATGATGGTGTTGATGATGGTGATGGTGATGATGATGATGTTGGTGATGATGATGATAATGATGATGGTGATGGTGATGATTGTGGCGATGATGATGATGATGATGGTGATGGTGATGGTCATGATGTTGATGATGATAATGGTGGTGATGGTGATAATGATGATAATGGTTATGATGATGATAATGGTGGTGATGATGATAGTGATGATGATGATGATGATGATGATGGTGATGATGGTGCAGATATATAAAGCCTGACATGTGCCCATATAATGTATAACAAGTGTCATATTCAGTCTTTTATTCACAAGGAATCCCATATAGAAGACCAGCTGGTGTGTGTGTGTGTATGTGTGTGTGTGTGTGTGTGTGTGTGTGTGTGTGTGTGTGTGTGTGTTTTAATAAAAGTGAATGAAGCAGCATTGATAAGGCAGAGCTGGACAGCTGGATAGTACACAAAATTATTGATCCTCCACTATTTGTGTGTGGAGGAGGAGAAGCACCGTGACCTCCCTCCGGACCCTCGGACCCTCAACACAAAAGGCCAGCTGTGAGGTCTGTTCGGGAAAAACGTTCGGAAAACACCCTTTTCCCACACTCGTGGATGAGGTCAAGTGTCGCGTGTAGCATCAGTCCCAGGGTTATAGTGATTTACGCTACGCACAACCAAATGTGTAATACTGATCCCCTGCACAACATCTCATCTATGAGGAAGATTTAGGAGCTGAAACTGCAGAGGTCATGATTTAGGGTTTTTATTCAGTCAGGATCAATAGATAATACTGATCAGATCCTGATCCATTTTATTCCAAATATTATCAGAGGATTTTTCGTCAGAAACGTATTGTATTGTGTAACATCACACTGATGTTCAGTTCTGTAAACTGATACTAAAAGTTCTGACGGTACCATAATGTAAGAATTATCAAAATAAAATAGATAGATGAATGGATGGATGGACGGTCGGATGGGTAGATAGATAGATAAATAGATAGATAGATAGATAGATAGATAGATAGATAGATAGATACATAGATACATAGATAAACATTAATTAAGATATAGATAGATGGATGGATGGATGGATGGATGGATGGATGGACGGACGGACAAATAGAAGTAAAGAAAGAATGAAAATATCTATAAACATAAATTAAGAGATGGATGGATGGATGGATGGATGGATGGATGGATGGATGGATGGATGGATGGATGGATGGATGGATAGATAGATAGATAGATAGATAGATAGATAGATAGATAGATAGATAGATAGATAGATAGATAGATAGATAGAAAATCTATGAAAATGACAATATCTATAAACATAAATTAAGAGATGGATGGATGGATGGATAGATAGATGATGATAGATCGATATTAGATAGATAGATAGATAGATAGATAGATAGATAGATAGATAGATAGATAGATAGATAGATAGATAGATAGATAGATAGATAGATAGATAGATAGATAGATAGATAGATAGATAGATAGATAGATAGATAGATAGATAGGATGGATGGATGGATTTCAATGCAACAATGCAACACTCCTTCCTTCAAACAAATCTTACCCAGACTTTATTTTCAGTGAAAAATCCTCCCATAGCACGAAGAACAGCTTTACACTCTCATCACCCTGAAAGTTCATTTATCCAGGAGTTCATCTGCAATACTGAGTTTGAGATCCAGTTGATTCCCAGAGCAGTTGGATAGGATTTAGATGCAGAGACTGGGAAGGACTTTCCATGATAGTAACCACTCCAGATGACTTCTGTAGAATAAAGCAGTGTTTATTTATCACATGTACATTACAGCACAGTGAAATTGTTTCTTTGCATATCCCAGCTTGTTTTGGAAGTAAGTTGAGTTCAGAGCGCAGAGTTAGCAACACCTCTGGAGCACAGAGGGTTAAGGACCTTGCTCAAGGTCCCCAGAGTGGCAGGTTGGCAATACCCGGGTCTCAAACCCCCGACACCTACTCCCTAAAATAACACTTCTCCTTAAATAACCCTTAAATTACGCTTAGAGTTGGGATGTATTCATGGCTTCGGTTCATCGTCGTATCATATTGTGAAGTCGCTTCTAATGAGCTGCAGTCCAGACGGAGTTACACTGTGTAACGGTGAAGTAAAGAAATGAGAGGATCAGGATTCCTTCCATTTTTCTCAGTAAGTCTCCAAAAAACTCTAAAAGATTAAGTGTGAGGGGGTGAGGATCACATCTCTCCATCATATACGTGTTCTTCTAGCTGTTTGCACCAGGTTGCACACGATGCACTTTATGTAGCTAGGACAAACTTAGTCTCGTCCTCAGCATTGTGTTGTTGTGTTTGTTATATGTTGTTTGTGTAAGCACCAGGGTCCTGGAGAAACGTTGTCTCATTTCACTGTGTACTGCGTCAGCTATATGTGGTTGAAATGACAATAAAAACCTCTTGACTTGACTTGACTTGAATACACAAAAATATCACATTTGGATTTCTTTCACTCAATTACTGTCCAAATGTTTTTTTTAACTTCAAACAGAAGTGTCCCAGCACATATAAGCAACCTTACATTATTATGTGAATAGATTAATATAGGGTGATATATACAGTATATAAACACACAGTATATATATATATACAGAAATAAAATAAGGTATTAAGGTAATAAATACATTTAGTACACAGGTACATAAGTATATAAATTGCTTCCAAAACAACTTTGTTGCTTAATGATAATAATAATAATAATAATAATAATAATAATAATAATAATAATATAGGTATTTATTTATTTATTAATAATCTTGTCTCCTCTTATCTATCTAAGTCATCATTTTTATCCTAAACTAGTAGAATGAGAATAAGTATTATAGCAGTAACTCTTGTATTCTTATTTATGGTGTAGTCAGAAACGTTCATTTAAATTGTTATTGAGAGTAAAAAAAACGGACTTTAAAGATGAATTATCGCTTAATTAATTATTAATTGGCGGCCGTTAATTAATAATCTTCCCGATCAATTTGCTAAAGGGCGGGGCGTTGCCATGGTGACCACACTCCGCGATGTCCAGGGGTAGAATGTGCGGGGTGGAGTAAAAGTAGGAGGGGAGTTTTAAACAGGAGCAGAAAGGGGGTTGGGTTTGTGTCACTCCCTGACATGTGTCCATCCGCCGGAGAAACTAGTCCCCGGGCTGGAGGGTCAGCAGCAGCAGGAGCAGCAGCTCGGGTCAGAGTATCTCCGACAGGAGGAGAGAGGAGGGTGAAGTTCGCAGCCCCGTGTGGAGATTAAAGACAGAAGCATGCACGGATAAACAGCTCCAGTAAATGGCTCGTTTCCAGAGGATTTTATTTCTGCTCCTGCTGTTGTTCGCAGGCTTTTTGCCAGGTAAGATCCAGTTAGGGCTTTATATCACATCCCATCACTGCAATTACAACTTTGTGCATGCTAATAATATACTTTATAAAGATATAAATAAAGAAAACACATATGCTGTAAATAATAACAATGTGTTTGTATTAATACAAACACATTGCTGAAATTATGTTTTTTTTCTCTTATATACATATATATCTTTATAAAGTATATAAAATACAAGTATACTTTATATCATATATCAAAAGTTTATTTAAAAACTATATAAATAAAACATTGATTTATTTATACATTTGAAAGTTTATTTAACAAATATTAACACAGTGTGTTGATACATGCACACATATGTTTTAGATAATATAGATATAGTTGTATTTACATATTTTCGTGCTACACATGTATTGCTGAAACCTTGGGAAACAATCTTGCAATAATAATAATAATAATAATAATAATAATAATTAGTTATATGTGCAATAACTTTTAGGACTATTAATGCTGTCTGACTTTTTCTGCCATCTGTTTTTCACTGCTGCTACATGGCTATTTCTTATATCATTTAATGATGTATATTTATTTACATTTCTTATTTTTGCTTTCATCTTTTACTGAACAAACAAACAATTTCAACACGAACAAACAAACAATTTCAATTAAAATGAACTGTTTCAGGGGTTTATATGGGGTTGGTTTTGGGTGTAAACAGAATAATTTTTTTTTTCGTATAGGTTTTGTAGGTTAAATAACTTTCAGCGACCAACAAGCTCAATGAATTACTACTATTATACTTATTCTCATTCTACTAGTTTAGGATAAAAATGATGAATTAGATAGTAAGAGGAAACAAAATGATTAATAAAGTAACCAATAAATGTCAATTTATATAATGTGCCTGTGCCAATTAAAATGATGGATTGTTGTGTTTCAGGGGTTTATATGGGGTTGGTTTTGGGTGTACCATTTTAAACACTGAATCTGGACATTTTCACCATCATTTTTTTTTTCGTATAGGCTCTCCCATTTTGTAGGTTAACATCTGTTTAATGTTGCGTCAACATTCAGCGACCAACAAGCTGCCCATAAATAAGAATTACTACTATTATACTTATTCTCATTCTACTAGTTTAGGATAAAAATGATGAATTAGATAGATAAGAGGAAACAAAATGATTAATAAATGAATAAATACATATATTATATTTAAGCAATAAAGTTTGTTGTTTCGGAAGCAATTTATATACTTATGTGCCTGTGCACTAAATGTCTTTATCCTGTTTTTTTTACCTTAATACCTTATTTTATTTCTGTCACTTCCATGGTTCTTATATTTGTTGTATTCTGTATATATCATGCTCAGTTTTATTCACGATTGTATGTGTCCCAACTTTGTTTTGTGTGTGTGATATATATATATATATATATATATATGTGTGTGTGTGTGTGTGTGTGTGTGTGTGTGTGTGTGTGTGTGTGTGTGTGTGTGTGTGTGTGTGTCACCAGCACTTGGAAAAACAGTTATTCCTGATTCTGGATTTTAAAACACATGGTCCTTATTTAACAACAAAGAATTCACAAGAATTGGACAGTAAAATGAGGGGAAGAAATTTCCGTCAAAAATGGACATTTTTGTGTCGAGCAGAAGAACTTGTGTGAGACTGAGAGCAGGAGAGAAGTGTAAGAAGTTTGAGAAGAAGAAGAAAAAGAGTGCTGGTCACTGACGCTACCATAACACAAACCCTTAAACTACTGAACTGATATTTTAATATGATCCGGATTCAGTGTTCATACCTGAAACAAATCCCATTATGCCGTTTTAATTGGAATAATAAATAATAACGATAAAAAAAATATATAATTTCATTTGTTAGACTCCTGGTGGACCTGCAGCTTTAATAAGACCCTTCATTATCTTTAGTCGTGCTTTTCCATCCACCATCTTCTTCCAGAATTACAGATACATCATCTTTACAACTGAAGTGATTAATAGTAATGGTATGGAGAGCATTGCATGAAACCATGGAGGAACATTACTGTAGAAAAGTTCTGAAAAAATGAGAATAAAATGCCCCGATGTATCAGAATTCCAGGGTGATGTGTTGATATGAAGGTCTGCGGAGGGTTCATGTCTGGTGTCACAGGATCAGTGACTTTCAAGATTTCATGGACGGAGTGTAATAGATCATTTTAACGATGGATAGAGTCACCAGGTGCCTGACATTAGGAGGCATGAAGAACAGGATTAGAGCAGCGTGAAGTTCAGCCTGCGGTGACGGACGTCCACAGAAACACCGCCTTTATGATCCTTTTACTGATATTTTAGTCCGGGTTCTGCAAAGTTCTTCAACTTTATATTGGAAATAAATCCAGAATATTACTCGTTGTAGTAATCTCGTAACTCTTTAGTCAGTGGGTTGGTTTTGGAAATGCTTTAGATGTTTACTATATATAAACCTCACTTTTCTGATCACCATGAGATTGAAGTTGCATTTCTCTTCCATTAAGTTACTTTACTCTCCCCTGGCATTTCCATTGACGTCCTCCTTCCATCTTCAATCCCTCAATCCCTTGTTTTTTTTGTGTTGTTTTTTCAGGTGTGTTGTGTTTCAGCGAGTTATTTTTCGTTAAGGAACCTCGTGATGTGACGGTCCTCCGTAAAGGATGTAGTGCTGATGGACTGTCAGGCTCAGGGCGACGTTCCAATCCGGATCCGCTGGCTGAAAAACGGATCTCCCGTCGTCGAGTCGGATCGCGTCTACCAGCTTTCCAACGGATCCCTCGTCATCTCCGAGACCGAGAACCGAAAAGGAGACAAATCAGACGAAGGGTCGTATCAGTGCCTTGCTCGGAACAAATACGGAGCAATCCTGAGTCAGAAAGCTCGCCTGACTATCGCAAGTAAGATCTCTCTCTTGTTGGTTGTGGAAAGACTGGAAACTTTCCATGGGAATAAACTGGTAATTTACACAATTGCAGCATATAACAGAGAATTTATTTTAAAAAAATGACATCACAGGATAATTTTGGTAAAAACAATCAGATTTAATGTAGTTCCTGTTCATTCATCAATCACACATAAATACATACATTAACAGAATCCACGCCCCCTAAATTCCATGTGTTTCTACCATCCTGCACGTCAAAACAATCTTGCCGAGTTTTCATAAAAAATTACATCAATATTACATACATTTAAGCTTAAAGCATCATTGTGTAAGATAGTGTGCAACAATTAGATTCAAACTTTAAAAAAGTCTATTAGTTTGCAGGCATGAGAGATTATGAGCAAGCAAATAAACAAAAAAGAGTTATATATTATATTGTATATAAATAATATAATAATAATATATATAATATATATAATATATATATATATATATATATATATATATATATATATTGTATAGACAATTTCCTCACATTTCTAATTAATTCCCATAAATTCCTAGTACGTTTCCAATTGGGAATATATTTAAAAGTTCCAATGGAAAGTTTGCAACCCTACATGAACTGTAGTGTTTCTCTCTCAAACCGTTGTATGAGCGATACCACATGAGATTGTTCCTGATTTTCCTGAATCTCCAGTTACACTTTCTTCAAATCCAGTGTAATCTGTGTGCTGGTCAGATTTTGCTTAGAGGTGTGCAGTGCATGCTGGGTACTAGACGAGAGCGTACACCTGGACACTGGAGCTTTTGAAAGGTTTTTGAGCCAAATTGTGTCACGATAACCCTCTGTATCCTCTGCGTAGAGCTGGGAGATTATAATTGTCATTATCCATTAATTAACGAAAATGGATTTAATAATTTCACCTTGGTTTGCCACAATGAGCTTCCATAGTTCTCCGCCTCCCGCCACACATTACACATGCAAAATACCAAATACAACATGGCGGCGCTCTGACGTATCCGAAGAGCTCGTTTCCAAGTGGGGGGGCGGAGTTTCATCAGTCGTATGGAAATGGTTCGGGTTTCAGACGTTCAACAAACCAAAACCCCGCTGTAACATCTAAACTTTTGGCGACTAAAGGAAGCAACACGACTTATTTATTCCAAACAAAAGATAAACATGACAGCAGCAAAACACCGACTATAAACAGGTACACATAACAGACACATTTTCCTCACTGTATTCAGTTTATATAACGTATCTCCCAGATCCAGTTGTACGCTGCTGTCTAACATGACACCTAGTAACCAATGATGGATGATGTACACAAACGTGTTGAAGTAGAGATAAAACATTTACTCCAATAAAACTAAAACTGCTCCATTTAAAGTTTTTGCCATGAAATGTATCCAAAGTACTATAATTTACTAGAACGTTCTTGTTATCATTTCTGAAAGGACCCGAATGTTCATTTTAACAGAACCATCTAAGCACCAATCAAAACCAAGCTTCCCTGATCATTGGCGTAATGAGGATAAAGTTTTAATCCGCTCGTAAATACAAGAAATTACCACCGATTTCGCCAAAGAAAGTCTACATCATCAGATATTTTTTAATTTTGCAACAATTTATTGCAATATTATTGTTGCTATTTGATACATTCGCCCAGCCCTAAATAGTCTACATAGTCCTAACAGCTCCCGAGGTGGGGTTTGAGGAGGATGGAGTGTTGGAGATTTGGAAGCCGGGGGAGATCCTGAGAGAAAGCCTTCATTGGTGTGTAAATGAAGGAGTGCAGGTTTAAAAGGTTAGGAGCTGTTTTCCCAGTGAGAGCCTTTTAAGTCACTGTGGTATCACCCTTGCCTGCTTTTAGAAGTGTGTGTGTGTGTGTGTGTGTGTGTGTGTGTGTGTTGGGGGTGGGGATGTGGTGACATCATTCTCACATAGCTTGTAAACGTTTCTATTCAAGGTTATTTATGCAAATACGCCGTATAACGCTAATGACAGTTATTTTTGAAAAATAATAGATTATGGGCGGGGCTCTGAAATTCTGGATTCTGATTGGTCAGGAGATGTTGAATGATACGAGCAGAATGTTGACAGTAGCGTGTTTTTTTTGGTCAATGGAGTGTGACCATAAGATCGGTGTGTGCATTATGAATCTTCCAAAGCTCCAATAACGAGGAGGTTCTTCTGAGATTTTTGCTCAGTCAGGTACTGATGAAGGTGATGAAGGCCAAAGGTGTTTAACAGGTTTGGAGCTCTAAAACAGGAGATCTTTCAACATGGAACGCAGAACCTTCATGGATCTGGAACATTATCATTCAGGAACGGGTTTGGGTTTTCTATGAGGGAAAATGTCATGCTAGGTGTGGATAGCTTTCTTGGGGTCATCCTCACACACACACACACACACACACACGCACTGGCCCCATGGAGGGGGTTGGAGCAGTAAAACAGGAGCAGTGAAACTCTGATTGCGTAACAGAGACGAATGTTAGACCCCCCCCCACCCCCCCAACAGTACGGAAGAGGTACAGTAGGGGAATTTCCCCTCGTGTGTGTGTGTGTGTGTGTGTGTGTGTGTGTGTGTATGTGTGTGTGTGTGTGTGTGTGTATGTGTGATGTGTGTATGTGTATGTGTATGTGTATGTGTGTGTGTTACGTGCAGGTTAATTATGAGCTGTGTTTACTGGCTTGTTTTAGAGCAGGACCTCCCTCATAAAATCGACACCTTTTGGAAGAAGATGATTACTTGGAAATAGAAGCACACTTTTTTCCCTGCTCTGTGCGCATGTGTGTGTGTGTGTGTGTGTGTGTGTGTGTGTGTGTGTGTGTGTGTGTGTGCATGTTTTTTTGCCCCCCGAATGCCAAACTTTATTGTCCTCCTGGAGTGAAAGGAGCTACTGGTCTCCATGCGATTGCTTTCTGCTCCGCTGCTCAGCAGGACAAATGAAAAAGCCTTTCTCTCCACAGCCCTTTGTCCCCTTTGCTGCCCCCTGACTGCCCCCCGACTGCCCCCCTGACCACCGCAGCTAAAGAAAAGCCCTCCTCGGATAAAGAAAAGCTCCTGTTTTTTGTTTTTTTTTCCTAGAGATGAGTGACCAAACCCAGGGACATCTGGCCTTTATTCATCAAAGGATGAGCGCAAGAGAGCAATTATGCAAACGATACAGAAAGTGTGAACAGTCCTGTGAGGAGCGAAACGTTTAACGCCGGATTAGGACGCGTCAAGACGCATGTTTTTCTTTCTTCTCTTTTTTTTTAATACCGCCGGAAATTCGATCTGGAAGTCGAGTAAATCAGGAAAAATGTGGCTTGAGTTTGTTGTAGGTGGAATGTTTTAAACAGGTTTGAGAGTATACCGGTGTGTGTGTGTGTGCGTGTGTGTGTTGGGGTGTTAAGGGGACAGGAAGATTAATGGTTCCACATGTGTGGACCTTTTGGACCTTTTGCCCTCTGTCTTCTCACCTTCAGCCAAAAGAAATATCTGTCACCAGTGCACTCTTTTACACACACACACACACACACACACACACACACACACACACACACACACACACAGTGTGCTGATTGAATATATCTGTTCCTTTTTAGTAAAAATGTGAGAAAATGTGTTCATTTATAATAATGTATTTCTTCAGCACCTCTTTCCTACAGCACTTACTTTAGACATTTGAAGTATTTATTTATTAAATAAATACCATAAATAAATAAATGCATAATGTAAATTCATAAATGTCTGTATCAATATGGCTTCTTAAAATTCTTTATTTAATGTACCTATTTATAACATGTATACACCATTAAACTGTTATTTATTCATTTATTTATTCATAAATTTTGGTTTGGCCTTATTTCAATTCAAGTCAACGTTATTTCGACAGAAACACATTTTAAGCAGAAACAAACAGATTAGAAATCCATTTTTAGCACAAAAATTCTCTAAAAACAAAACAAGAATTCCCTAAAACTTACTGCACTATACAGTCTTATTTATTTACTTATTTATTCATTTAATTACTTACTCATTAAAATGCACGACCCATTACACACTTTAATTTGTATTTTATTAATTTAGTTTACTAAGTTATAGAAAGTTTGTCTTAAAAGTTTAAAATTTTATTTCCATAAAAACGTTGTCGAATCAGTCAGGCTTCAGGTAGCTGCGTTACACAAACACACACCACGTGTAGTTAAGACACAGTCAGGGTGTAGCACCGAGCGTCGTGATCCTGATCTCCCTCCAACTCTCATTGCTTGAGGGCTCGGATGTCACGCTGCCGACTCCTGTTTTGGAAATTCCAGCGTTACCGTGTTGCTCCTGAGGAAACGCCGCGGCGTAGCTTCTGATAAGAGTTTAAAAGAGGGTGCCAAAACTTTTAAGTTTTATATATATATATATATATATATATATATATATATATATATATATATCTATGTATATGTATATATATATATTTTTCCGGGTTAGTGCTTGGGATTCTCAGGAACAGAGAATTAAAAAAATGCATCAATTAAAAAAAAAAATGAATCATATATAAGTTTGCATTTGTGCGAAAAAAGAAAAAGCAAAATGATTATTTTCTATATAATAATTAGCATATGCACTTTTCTTTTATTATTATGTATAAAGTTGCTCTTTTTTTAACGTTTTAGAAAGCCGCTTTCTTTCTCTTGACTCCTGTTTTCCCGCCATTCTTTTCATTCTCCAGTCTCATCTACACGTCCAGAAAGTGCATCAATAATAACGGTCCGTGTGGAAACGCTGGATTTTTATTCGGATTGCTGGCAGAATTCTTTCAAGCCGAGTAATAACAGGAATCACGGTTTGCGCTCTGGTTGGGGGGGTCGGTGATTTGGTGGACTTTAAGCAAGTCCTAGTTTGACAGGACCCTCCAGGCATCCAAACCTCCACTCTACTTACTTGCTTGTGTGCCGGACATGAAAGGTTGCCATGGTTTCCACAAGGCAGCGGTCGGGAAAGGTCAGGGGGTCGCCGCAAATTGGGGGGTTGTAGGCCGGGAGACGGACCAGGGAGCGGTAGAACAGGGACGAAGACTTTGCAAGTGAGAAAAAAGTACTAACGGCTTCTTTTCCGTCCGTCCAGGTCAGATTCAGTGTTTTAAGAATAAACAATCGTTTGCGTTTTGTCTTGTTTGTCGATCATGTCTTTCGCCTCCTGGCTTTAATATTAAAGTGACCCACCACATCGAGAAGCATGCAAAGAATCCAATCTCCTACAATCCCTGAATAGTGCGAGGGTCAGAGGGGCAGATCGCACTCTCGTCCCTGACTGCGGGTGTGTAAGCACACACTGAGTGATTTACGCAGATAAGGGTCCGAGAATTCTTTTGCCCGTTCTCTTTGGCCCTTCCCCCCACCCCCTCTGACTTTATCCCTGCACCTCCCTCCCCCCCCCCTTTTCCTTGGCCATAAGGCTTTAGGCAAAAGGGTGTGTGTGTGTGTGTGCGCGCGTGTGGAGTGGTCGAGAAGGAGGCCGTTCGGAACCTCGCTCTCCCATCGGCTGATTGATTTGTTGAGCTCCTCAGCGCCGCATTCTTTCCACCCCAAAGCTTTTTCCTCCACTATTTGTGTGAAGGAAGAATATAAAATAAAAAGAGAAAGAGAGAGAGAGAGAGTAAGAGATGGAAAATGTATTTTCCTGAAAATTGGACGTTCTTTTCCGTTTTGCACAGTGGGTGTCAAAAGAAGATGCAGTCAGAGAAACTTATTTGTCCTCCAGTCTTTTCCGAGAAACATATAACATTTTTGTCCTCCGTCCTCCTCCGAGAAACTCGGATAAACTGATCCTGATCATCCGTTTGGGGATGAGGAGAAATGAAAGCTGGAGTGTTTGCAAAATCTTGGATTTCCAAGAGCAAATAATAATAATGAGTTTTCACCAGTTGAGTTGAAGCCACACACATCCTGGGTTGGGGGTTCGATTCCCACCTCCGCCATGTGTGTGTATGTGGATTTTGCATGTTCTCCCTGTACCTCGGGGGGTTTTTCCTCAGGTTCTCCTGGTCCAAAAATATGCACTGTAGGTTGATTGGCACCTTGGGAAAAACTGTCCCTAGTGTGAGTGTGTGTGTGTCCTGTGATAGGTTGGCATTCCATACAGGCTGTATCCTGCCTTGATGCCCCCAGACGCCTGAGATAGGCACAGGCTCCCCGCGACCCGAGGGAAGATCGGATATAGCGGTAGAAGATGAATGAATGAATGAATGAGATGAATCCAACACACAAGATGCCTAAGTATAAAACTCGACACGGCTAGCTAACATGGACGTAAATCTGGCGTTGGGCTGAAATCACGCCCTGATGAGTACGATTCATTCAAACCTAGAATCTTCAAGAAGTGAATCAAAGTGGCCACTCAAAATCAACTTTTTTGCGCCACGGTACAGCTTTAATGTCAGACAATATTTTGGCCTGTGGCGGATAAATAACAACAAAATAAAATAAAATAAATAAATAAAAATAAATAAAAAATAAAAGTTTTTGAAAGCGTCATTGCATCATTAGAGAGACGCTCGCTGTAATATTATACAGAGCGGCGTTTGGTGCGTGGGAACGACCTGTCGCAATAAATCCATATTTCCTGGTATTGTGTGTTAAATGCAGCTCTTTGAAGTCACAAGATCTTCTCTTTTATCCTGCGCAAGGAAACTTTACAAACATGTTTGTGTTTGTTGTTTATGTTGTTAGCTTCGCAGGTTTTCATTTAGCGGTAATGTATTATGTGTTAGCGACCGGAGCAGTGCCTTTAGCGGATGGGGGTAAGTCATGTGACTGAGGCGAAAGCGAGTCATAGGCAAATGTGGTGGAGAAAATCCAACATGGTTTCAGAATTAGATAATAAGTAAGACAGAAATAATGTACGTTTTATGTATTGTTTCTGTGCTGCCCCGGTACAGGGGATTGGAGACCCACTGGTCTAAATTGTTGACGATCGTCATATTCGCTCGTTAAGTTCAGTTGAATTGATTAAACATTAAACTGTGAATTGGACATGGATAAAAAAAGTTGACTGGTAATAAATGAGATTCATGGAGGCATGTCTTGGTTTTCCAGCTCTTTCCCTCCAATGGAATATTATCAAGTTTGAATGTAGCATTAGCGCTGATTCATGCTAGGGCTAAGCTAGTACCTCACCTCAGGTTTGCTTAGTTTTTTAGTGATTAGAGATCTGATCTCTGTTTAAAGGAAGGAGTTCATCGCCAAAACTGTGAAGGAATGGAAAAAGTGATTTCCAGTAACATTCTGTTATACGCGAGAGACGTGTTTAAACTAAATGGAGTTCTCCAAGTGTCTTGGAGTAAGGCAGAAACACAAAGCCGTCTCACACACACACACACACACACACACACACACTAACACACACACACATATGCAAAACTCGCTGACCCCTCAGCTCTCACTGCAGCCTTTCTCCAGAAATCAATAGACAGACAGAGCTGCCATTTCCAGTCTATGTAGGAGAAGAAGAAGAGAGAAATATGGAGAGAGAGATCAAACATATCATGACATCATTTATTGCAATATGAATAACATGTGCATAGATAAAGATAAAGTGGGCGAGAAATCAGGCGAAAATCGGCGTATCGAGTTCGTTTAGCACTGAAACCCAAACCAAAACATCAGGAGAAGGTATCGGGTCTCTTTAGATGGAGATTCCCTGCTGATTAAAACACTAACACGTGGCAGCAGAGATTTACTGATCCGAACACACACACACACACACACACACACACACACACACACACACACACACACACACAGTCAGAGCCACATGATCACCTCAACAATGTTTTACTCCTGGATCTCTCCATCCTACTCTCAGTGTGACATTACTTATTATTATTTATTCATGTAGTTGTAGTGAAGGTGTTATTGGAGGGGTATGTGGTGGAGTTGTAGGGGAAGACGGTAAAGGAAGTGAGAATGGTGGTTGTTGGAATTGTTGTGGGTGATGTGGACGTGGAGGAGGTAATGGGAGGTTGTGGGGCAGGTGGAGATGGTGGGGAATGTAGTGATGGAGGTGTTGTAGGTAGTTGAGGGTGAGATGGTGGTGGTAGTGATGGAGGTGTTGTTGGTGGTGGAGGGGGAAATAGTGGGTTGAGCTGGTGGTGGGGGTTGTGATGGCGTTCTACATCATAAAGGAAAAAAATCTTAGTTTTTTTTCATACACAGCATACAGAATATTGATTGATGATCTGATGACCATCTGATGAAGTCGTTCGGGTGTCAGATGGAGAAGTCAGGTTTAGAGATGGAGAGAGATAGAGAGAGCAAAAGGATGAATGATTTCGGTGAAAAAGAAAAAAGGTGAAGATTTGACTCTCTCTCCACCACCAAGCGTGACCAAAAGGACTGCGGTGGGATCTGACTCGTCCCCCACGTTTATCTAAAAGACCTTTTGGTTCTCTGAGCTCGTCCACGCGATACGCAGAGAGAGTATCACCTTTCACTCATCCACTTCCCCTGTTTCTTTCTGTTTTCTCTTTATGAATACGGCTCTCGTGGTCATTTTAACCCGGACAAAGCCATTAGTAGGAAAGAAGAGACTCTTGTAGTTGTTGTAGTGCACCTGGACATTCTGCTCGGTACTTCGGTTTCACGGCTTCCATTGTCAGCTTTCTCGCTTCTCCGTTCTCTGGGCTCCATAATTATATTCCAGGGCACAGCGAAGGACAACGAAGCTTTGATATGCCACATATACAGTATCAGAGTGCATGTTCAGCTATGATACAGTGATCCTGTAGCAGAAAGGGTTAAGGGGTGGCTGCTTGGTGGTACCATGGCTTGAAACCCCGTAAATATTGAATATTGAGCTACAACTTCCCCAAGTAAGATCAACCATGAGCTACTACAAAGTACAATTGCAGTTCCCAGAACCTAAAACAATTTCCGGTCAAAATCATGTGAAGGAGGGAGATGAGAAATGGTGGTGCTAGCTCAGTGGTTAAGACATTGGGCTCTGGCCCAGAAGATTGCAGGTTTAAGTGCCGCTACTACTGAGGTAAATCTCAGTGGTTTAAGGCACTGGGTTACTGATTGTAAGGTTGGGTGTTAAGGGCCCTTAACCCTCAATTGCTCAGTTGTAAGTCTCTCTGGATAAGAGCGTCTACCAAATGCCGTAAATGTATGAACTTCTCTGGAGTAACCTTGTTCTCTACAGCATTTCAGAAGTCCTCAAGGTCTTTCTTTTTCTCTGTCCTTTCAGGTATATCCACATTCACCCAGCAGCCTTCCTCCATAGTAGTGACGGAGGGTTCGGTCGCACGCTTCACCTGCAAAATCAGCGCCTGTCCCTCCACCAATCATCACCTGGGAGTTCAACCGAGTCACCTTACCGCTGGCCACCGACAGGTACTCGCCGCTGCAGAGTTACATACGAGGGGGTATCAAAACGTTTCCAGACTTGCTCCAGACTTCCTCTGGAACGTGTCCTGGAACGTTTTCTTTTCTGCGGTTTCTTGCACTTTC
The DNA here is from genome assembly GCA_030449085.1 of Kryptopterus vitreolus. Classification (NCBI taxonomy): domain Eukaryota; kingdom Metazoa; phylum Chordata; class Actinopteri; order Siluriformes; family Siluridae; genus Kryptopterus; species Kryptopterus vitreolus. The sequence continues at coordinate 20,723,759 of JACRUU010000019.1, forward strand.
TCTCCACAACCATATAAACAAACAAGTTGGATCGACGTCCGCGGGTGGGGTGGGGGGATTTTGTGGGAGGTACAGGAGGCGAAATGTGGTGAGTAAGGTGGGTGCTGAAGTGAATGAAACGATCTCCGATGATCACCATCCACAAGGTTTCCCAATTTCAAATGAATGTCATTTTAAAAATGTCCTTAGCAGATTTGTGCAGTTACATGCAGAATTTCACATTTGCTCTTTGCTGTCCAGTCTTGAAAGTTCTTGATACCACCTGGCACGCAGTGTACAAACTGTCGAAAGCTTAACAAATTCCTTTGGCGTTATTCAGAATCACGGTGCTCCCCGGCGGAGTTCTGCAGATCCAAGGGATAGACCGTAGGGATGCCGGGAATTACAGATGCGTGGCGGCGAACATCGCCAGCCGCCGCCGGAGCGTGGAGGCCACACTGACGGTAACCCCAGGTAAGACCCCATCATGACGGACCACACTTTTATTTTCCTGTTGTTCTTGCTCTAATCAATCGATTTTTGGTTGTAGCTCCTTCTCCCAGGGTTCCCCAAAGGCCTCATATCATCGCCGGGCCTCGGAATCTCACCTGTAGCGGCCCATGGCAGCGCTCTTCTAGAATGCGTGGCGGTGGGGAATCCTCGGCCTCTGATTTCATGGAGCCGCGCCGACCACAAACCCATCGACGTCTACAACACCAAAGTGCTCGGCAACGGTAACCTGCTTATCTCCGACGTGAAGCGGCAGCACGCAGGCATGTACGTGTGCAGAGCGACCACGCCGGGGACCAGGAACTTCACGCTGGCCGCCGCCAACGTCACCGTCCTCGGTAAGGAGGCTTCGTTATATATTAGGCATAGCCTATAACAGAGGCAAGGAAAAATAAAGCAGCCATTGATTTTAGTTTGATGTACTTCTGTTATGTCGTTTCAGAACCCCCATCTCTGGTGGAATGGCCAGAGAGCCTGACTCGTCCACGTGCAGGCACCGGGCGATTCGTGTGCCAGGCTGAGGGGATGCCCACTCCACGCATCACATGGCTTAAAAATGGCGAGGTCATACATTCCAACGGACGTATCAAGATGTACAACAGGTATGAAGGAGAGAAATAAACAGCCAGGTTGCCCTTATCCAAAGTGACGTACAACTGAGAAATTGAGGGGTAAGGGCTTTGCTCGAGGGTCCCCTAGTGGTGGTGGTGGGATTTGAACCTGCTATCAGTGGTCCAGAGCCCAATGCTTTAACCACTGAGCCACCACCTCCCATCCTATACTTTATAGACAAGCAAGCAGGCTTTCATGACCACCACCACCACTACCAACCTCATGCTGCCACCTCGAAACTCACTTTGATACTACCTCGTACCTCATGTTTGCTAATAGCCAAGAATGGTTGCACTCCAGGGCTACAAAACAAAAGTGTTATGGAATTAACGACACTTGTTTTTGTAGCAAACTGGTGATAAACCAGATCATCCCAGAGGACGACGCGATTTACCAGTGCCAAGCCGATAACGATCAAGGCTCAGTGCTGTCCACGGCGCGCCTCATCGTGGTGATGTCCGAGGATCGGCCCAGCGCTCCCAGGAACATCCACGCCGACACCGTGTCCAGCTCGGCCATCCTGCTGGCGTGGGAGAGACCGGCATACAACGCTGACAAAGTCATCGCCTACTCCATCCACTACATGAAAGCGGAAGGTAAATCCCACTCTCTGCTTTTAAAAGGCTTTTATGTGCTTCCACACTGGTGGATGAAGAACGGATGAGTGGATGAAAAAAGGCAACACAAATACTTGCACAGACGCTCCCCACCTTTGAACAAACACTTTACCAACTTTCGCCGATACAAACAAACCTGAAAAAACCTTGAAAAAAAACACGCCGGAAACGAGTGACGGAGCGTAACGAACAGAGAGCGTAGTGAGTGTACTAACCATGTAATGCCATCCACACATGTATTAACCACCACATTCTATAAGTACAGTATTTACTGTATATATTACTGTATTATTTTACACTGTTCATTCATTTTAAATGTATTATTGTTTTTATAACTTTATTTAAGTGCAGCATTCAGGAATGTAGTAAACTAGCATTTTTTTATAGCTTCTATCTTAGTTAGGAGATATGCGTAGTCAATAGCGAACACCACGAACAAATTCATACTACGAACAAACTCTAGGAACATAACTCGTTCGCAGGGCGGGGAGAGTCTGTAACAATATCATTTTATCCACTCATAAATAAAAAGAAACCAGTGATTTCGCAAAATCTCACTCGGTAAAAAGTAGTGTAAAGCAGAAACAATTGTACATTCATTCATCTTCTACCGCTATATCCGATCTTCCCTCGGGTCACAGGGAGCCTGTGCCTGTCTCATGGGCATTAATACAGCATACACGCTGGATGGAATGCCAACCCATCACAGGGCACACACTCACACACTCACATTCACCCAATAGGGACAATTTTCCAAGGTGCCAATCAACCTATCGTGCATGTTTTTGGACCGGGGGGAAACCGGAGAACCCAGAGAAAAACCCCCTGAGGACACGGGGAGAACATGCAAACTCCACACACACATGGCCGAGACGGGAATCGAACCCGGACCCTGGAGGTGTGAGGCGAACATGTTAACCGCTAAGCCACCGTGCCCCTTAACAATTGTTTAAAAAAAAAAAAAAATTATTTACATTTATTTTGTTTGCTTTGTCTACCACGTCAAATGAGTGTGATGACCAGGGGTGCTCATTCTTTCAGCTCTGTAATTTAGACTCCGCACACGAAGGTCTTGTTATTGTTCATTTTGAATAGAAATGTAAGAAAGAAATTTCTAAAAGCCTTCATGACCCCAAAGTCCATTCATTCTCACGTCCTCCGTTTAAAATTAATAAACGAAAATTCATTACAATTTCAAATTGTAATTTCGAATACAATCGTTTCTGTCAATTGCTGATACAAAACAAGACACCTTTATTTATCCTGGGCTACTCGAGGGTTAAAAAAAAGCCCCGGGTTGTGTCCTGCCGGTTCTTCGTTGTCCTCCTAAACCGTGCTGGGTGTGCTCATTGTCCATATAGAGGCAGCCAAAGTCACTTTTGTACAAGAATAATATATATATATATATATATATATATATAGTCTATATATATATATATATATATATATAGTTTCCGTTAGTCCTATTCAGTTTAATTGACAGTCCTTTATCAGGAGAAAGAAAATTCAGGGAAGGAAACACCTGCTAGCACTTGTAGAGAGCGAGAGAAGGATAGTCTTTCTCTCGCTGCTGCTCTTTTCTGCAGGTTTTTAGGTGCCGTTACGCTTTTAGCGACTGTGAAAACCTCAGGAGCCGTTCAGCATTCCTTACTAATTAGCAGGATCATAAAGCAGGAGATGTAGATAGGGAGTGTGAGTGGTGGAGCTCGGGCATTGTGTATGTGTGTGTATGTGTGTGTATGTGTGTGTGTGTGTGTGTGTGTGTGTGTGTGTGTGTGTGTGTGTGTGTGTGTGTGTGGGTGTGTGTGTTAAACTTCAATCAAAGTGTAGCAAAGTCAGCGAGCGGACTATTCAGCCTGGAGAACAAGGCTTTTCTTGTTGCTTAACCGTCACTTTTCTCTCTGTCTGCTGCTCAAGTAGCTTTTGCCAGGCCCGAAATTAGGAGCCCGATCCTCCTCGTTATTCTCTTTGTGTGCTCCGGATAATCCGGACTAATTAAAGCCCTATCAAACGTGCTGGCCGTGTGAGAAAATCGGCGCGTGGGATTCAGCCCCGGCTCCCCCCGGATTTCAGTTTAAGGAGGCGTGACCGATTTGATCGAGTTGACACGTCTCTTGTGCGATGGGGCCCCGATTAGAATAACCGCACCGGTTCATTAGGCACGGAGCTGAATAGGATTAATGAGGAAGGATTAAAAAAGAAAAAAGAAAAAAGCTGGCCAGGGGTCCGATTAAGCAATTACGTCCTGATTAGCACATGTAAATGCCACGGAGGACACGGCGCTGCACTGAAAGCGGACGTGTAAACTTTCAGCAAATAGATCCTGCCCTTTTCCTTTTTACTTCCTATTGATGTTTTTTTGTTAACGTTCACTATAAAATGACCACCCAGTGAACATTTAAACTGCATCTGCTATTTAGGAATATTTATCTACATTATTGTCTCTCGTTTCTAATCAATGTATTTCAAACAGACGTTTGAATTCATTGTGAAATATGAAATTGTATTGCCAGGATATTGCTTTGCAAATGTGCCCAAAGTATATCACTGTGCGCTATACACTTTACATTGTACACTGTGTTATATAATCTTTACACTATACATTATACACCAAACACTATGCTATATGACCTTTACCCTATAGAATGTAAACTATACATTATACACTATTCACTTTGCTAAATCTATTACACAATATGCATTATAAACTTTACACTGTACATTATACAATATTCTATATTAGTTTTACAACATATACTTTGGACTTTACACTATTCAATATGCTATATGAACTTATGAACTAAATGAACTATAAAATATACACTTTGCACTATACATTTTACACAATACATTATACAATATACATTATGCAGTGTACATGTTACACTATACAATAAACGCTCTATATGTTTCACTATACAATAGACAATATATAATAGACACTATACAATAGACACTATCTATACATGTTTCACTGTACATTTTACACTATACAATAAATACTATACATGTTTCACTGTACATTTTACACTGTACATTTCAATATACAATAGACAGTATATGTGTTTCACTATACAATAGACAGTATATGTGTTTCACTATACAATAGACAGTATATGTGTTTCACTATATAATAGACAGTATACAATAAACACTATACATGTTTCACTGTACATTTTACACTATACATGCTTGACTATACAGATATACACAATACATTTATACAGAACAATATATACAGCATTAGGATCGTACAGTTTGAATCAGCCAGTATAGTTAATAAGTGCTTTATAATGGTTTTATAGGTCTTAACAACGAAGAGTACCAGGTTGTAATAGGCAACGACACCACCCGCTACATTGTGGACGACCTGGCTCCGGCTCAAAACTACACCTTCTACATTGTAGCGTACATGCCTATGGGGGCGAGCCGCATGTCCGACCATGTCATCCAGCACACCCTCGAGGACGGTGAGAATTCGATTTACAAACCTTGCGCACTCGTTAGTGTGTGTGTGTGTGTGTGTGTGTGTGTGTGTGTGTGTGTGTGTAGGTTGAAATATGGGATTTTCTGAACCTTAGTTTTGTCCCACGTAAGGTCAAAAGGCGATCATGCTGAGTAGTTGTGATTGCAGTATACACCCTTTTACCCTTTGAGTAGTCTGTTCTTGTGAGCTGAACAAAGGGAGAAAGAGAGAGGGAGAAAGAATGAGGGGGAGGAGAAAAGAAACAGATAAAAGGACTCTAGTGAATCATTAAACAGAGCGAAATTGAGTCGAATGCCTTCACCTCTCCAGCTCAGGACTTCTTACAAGTGCTGATTTATTCGATACTTTGCTCAGGTTATAATCAGAAGGTTGTGAGGTCGAATCCGCAGCCCTATCAATTTCCCATCGCTTGGCCCGTTTCATGGTGTTTAGTATCTAAGCGGTCTTGCTGTATTTCTCTCTCTTCTCAGTTCCTCTTCGTGCCCCGGAGCTCTCCCTGACCAGCCGAAGTCCCACCGATATCCAGGTGTCATGGCTGCCTTTGGTGCCCAAACTGAGCCGCGGGCGCGTTTCGGCGTACCGTCTGTGGTACCGGGCCGGTTCCGAAGGAGCCACCACACAGATAGAGCTGCCCGGGGACCAAACACAGCACATGCTGGAGGGCCTGCAGCCCGATACCGTCTACCTTCTGAGAATCGCCGCATCTACCAGCATGGGCTGGGGGGAGCCATGCGTCTGGACCTCCCACAGGACCCCCAAGACCTCCAGCCGAGAAGGTAATCTACAGATGCTCCGTCAATTTTCCCTTCTCAATTCTTTGGTACTAAAAGCATTTTATAAAACACCTGCTTGATCAGTTTTCTTTCATTGTCTTTTCATTTTCAGATGTTTTAATCTGAGGGTAATTAAAAAAAAAAAATTTTTTATATTTTTTTTAAATATTTTGCCGTACAAGACGCTCCGTTTATTGCAAGAAAAGTTACAGCAAGGAAACGTTTCCCGTACATGCAATATGAATGAATGAGGGAGGCGTTTCAAGTTCCGTTCACATAAAGTCATAAACACTATACATGTGTCACTATACATTTTACACTACACTACACTATAATAAAGACTGTACATTTTACACTATATAATAAACACTATACACTTTACACTATACAATAAACATTATACATGTTTTACTGTACAGATTACACTATACAATAAACACTATACATGTTTCACTATACATTTCACACTATCCAATAAATACTATGCACTTTACACTATATAATAAACACTATGCATGTTTTAGTGTACAGATTACACTATACATTTTACACTATTCAATAAACACTATACATGTTTCACTATACATTTCACACTATACATTAAATACTATGCATTTTACACTATATAATAAACACAATACATGTTTTAGTGTACAGATTACACTATTCAATAAACACTATACATTTTACACTATACAATAAACACTATACATGTTTCTCTATACATTTCACACTATACAATAAACACTATACATTTTACACTGTACATATTTCACTATACAATAAACACTCTATATTTTGCACTTTACAATAAATACTATATATTTCACACTATATAATAAACACTATATATTTTACACTATACAATAAATACTATACATTACGATACATTACACTACACAAACACTATTCCTTGTCCTTTCCAGGGATCCCCACGGGATCAAAAATATTTAAGTCTTTAAAAATATTCTCAAATTCAATGTTCCTTTCTTTCCTTCTGTTTAACATTCCCGCTCCCTCTATTTCCATCTATCTGCGCATGTTAAGTGCTCGCTATTACCGTTCCTGTTAAGGCATTGTGCTGGTTCCTGCGATCTGAACTCTGACCCCTGGCTGTGGGGCACACCGAAAAACCGCCTCAGTCACGGACCATAAAACGAGAGCCTTCAGGCACCATGACTTCTGAGAGGCAGAATAGCAAAAACATTCACTCCCTTCTCTTTTTTTCAAACACTTAACCAGTTCCTGCATATGAATTATATTACACATTATTATAATATACGAATGTTTATAAGGTCCTCTGGTCCCTAGAACCCGAGTCCGTTAAAAGGGTTTTACACAATAAAAAAAATGTGATTATAGAGGCACTTTAGATTTTTTTCATTTTTTTGCATATTTTGCATATTATGATGCATCGTACATGTGAAAATGTATTAATTAATACAAATTAACGTGTAATGTGAATGTAGAGTATGGACCTAGAGGGGTTTTGTGGGTGGGGTTAAGTCAAAACAGGGGTCTACTATTAATAATGTTTAATTAATAATTGATGTTTCTTGTATTTCCATAGTGCCCCTGGCACCCGAGCTGCAGCTGGAGCCCCTGAACTGTACCACTGTGGCGGTGCGATGGCGCTTGGCTGCAGGAAGTTCAGTGGCTGGTCTTCAGGGCTTCAGGCTCTTCTACCATGAGGAGAGTCAACCTGAGAGTCCGCCAATTCTAATACCACCCGCACATCAACCGCCACACCATCGCAGGCCTCGGTGAGTACCAACTGCACTTGTACTGCGGTGACGTGAAGGGTGGAGGGCAGACTTACATTCATCTCATGTAGACAGTGAGCAGGTGAAAGTTTAGGGCCTTCATCAAGAGCTGAAAGAAAGGAAGAAAAAACGAAAGAAAGAAAGAAAGATGGGTGGATGAACAGGTTATTGGCGGGATGGATAAACAGGACACCGGATAAATGCGTGAATGGATGGATGGGTGGATGGATGGATGGATGGATGGATGAACAGAAAGAAGGCTGGCTCAATGGATGTACAAGACATTGAATGGATAGGTGGAAGGAGGGATGGATGGATGGAAAGAAAGAAAGAAAGAAAGAAAGAAAGAAAGAAAGAAAGAAAGAAAGAAAAAGAAAGAAAGAAAGAAAGAAAAAAAGAAGGATGGATGGATGGATGGATGGATGAACAGGACATTGAATGGATGGCTAGATGGGCAGAAAGAAGGCTGGTTCAAAGGATGGATGGATAGATGGGTGGATGGATACATATATGGATGGATGAATGGATGGATGGATGAATAGGGCATTGGATGGCTTGAATGATGGTTGGGTGTAAAGAAAGAAGGATATATAAATGGATGAATAGGACATTGGATGGATGGATGGATGGATGGACTACTAGGACATTGGATAGATGGATGGGTGGATCAATGGGTGGATGGATGGATGAACAGGACATTGGATGGATTGGATGGATGGATGGATGGTGAACAGGACTTGGATGATATGGATGATGGATTGGTATCAATGGGTGGATGGTGGATGGACAGGATCATGGATGGATGATATGGATGGATGGATGGATCAATGGGTGGATGGATGGATGAACAGGACATTGGATAGATGGATGGATGTATCAATGTGTGGATGGGTGGATGAACAGGACATTGGATAGATGGATGGATGGATCAAAAGGTGGATGTATGGATGAAAAGGACATTGGATAGATGGATGGATGTATCAATGGGTGGATGGATGGATGAACAGGACATTGGATGGATGGATGGATGGATGGATGGATGGATGGATGGATCAAAAGGTGGATGGATGAACAGGACATTGGCTAGATGGATGGATGGATGGATGGATGGATGAACAGGACATTGGCTAGATGGATGGATGGATGGATGGATGGATGGATGAACAGGACATTGGATATATGGATGGATGGATCAATGGGTGGATGGATGGATGAACAGGACATTGGATGGATGGGTGGCAAGAAGGATGAATGAGTGGATGGATGCATTTTAAGGCTAAAGCTTTTTATAGCTGAAATAGTAAATAATAAACAAATAATAAATCTGAAATGAGGTTTTAATAACTGATTTATCGTGATCCTGTTGTGGTAATATGTTAGATATTTTTAACTTGATGAAATGATTATTTATGTGATCTTTAATGTGATCATTAGTGGATTATTGGGAGTATTGACAGTTCCTAGTAAATGCGTGGGATCACTGGGCTGGAAAATCCCCCTTTCTGGATAAAGCTGATTATTAATAATGTTCTGCTCTGAAGCACAAAACTCCTTTCAGTGAACAAGTTGAGTCCAGCACTGTGTTTGTCCTGCACTGGCTTGTTTATCACTGAAACCCTGAAGGCGAGTTCTATTGGCCGAGCAGAACAATGCGATGGAAAGGGGGGGGGGTTGTGTGTATTGACAGAAGAGCCAGTGGGTGATGGATTGAAAGGCTCTTTTCAGAACTTCTCCCGAAAAAAATCCCCCACTCTTTCTTTCTTCAGCGTCCAACTTCCTCATCCCTCATCCCTGACCTCTCTCAGTGGCCTCTGACCTCCCATGATCCTTTGCAGTGGACGGAGAATTGGTGGGGAGGGGGTTTAAAAAACGGGGGGGGGGGGGGGGGGGGGGGGACACAGAATGATTGCCTTGTGTTCAATCTTCAGCCCCTATAAGGTCGGCCTTTATCTCGTCCTGTTGGTGACGCGGGGTTGGAGCCCGGGCCGCTCTGCAGGAGAGACTCTGGCCATCTGTGGACGGAGAGAGAGAGAGAGAGAGAGAGAAAGGTCATCCAACTGGTCACAGCTGATATTCAGATCAATCTGGTGCACATTTGGTTGAAATGGGGTGAGTTTGGGGTTTCGGGTGGAGGATGAGGAGGAAACATTTACATTTACTGCATTTAGCAAAAGTTTCTGAATTCTTATCTACAGCGACTTACAATGATCTTATTTCTACTGTGAGCAGGTGAAGATTCAGGAGTCTTCATCAAACATCTCACGTGTGGGAGATTCATGATGCTGAAATACTTCTCCATTAACTTATCTACTGAACTTTTACTATACATGGATGGATGGATGGACAGGTGGATAGATGGGTTCATGGATCGATGGATGGGTGCATGGATGGATAGATGGATGTGTGGTTGGAGGGATAGATGGATGGATGGATGGGTGGTTGGATGGATGGATGGATGGATAGATGGATGGATGGATGGATGGATGGATGGATGGATGTTTGGAGGATCGATGGATTGATGGATGGATGGATGGATGGGTGGGTGGTTGGAGGGATAGATGGATTGATGTGTGGATGAATGGATGGATGTGGGTGGGTGGTTGGGGATGGATGAGATGGATATGGATGTGGGTTGGTTGGCTGGAGATATCATGGGTAGAGGAGTTGTGTGGATGGATAGATGGAGGTATGGATGATAGACGAGTGTGTAGATCAGGGGTGGGCAAACTACGGCCCGGGGGCCACATCCGGCCCCTTGGTCCTTTTAATCCGGCCCGCTGAACTGCTTTGGCTTCTTTGCCGCACCAGAAGAAAGTATAACCGCACAGCAACGCTGACGTTGTTGGAGTATGCTCAGTGAGAAAAATGAAGGAAAAATACAGCCATTTGGTGTGATTTTTTTTTGTTGTTTCTTTTCCTTAAATAGAATATCCTTATTCTTAAGGATAGTGGGTAGCCTAATGAACATGATGATATTTAACACTCTTTACAAGAGGAAAAAATTCATATTGAACATAAGTTACGTTCAACGTTATTGTTGGTTCGGCCCACGAACACACCTCAGTTTTCTCATGTGGCCCTTTGGAAAATATAATTGCCCACCCCTGGTGTAGATGGATAGAGGAGTGTGTGGATGGATAGAGGAGTGTGTGGATGGCTAGAGGAGTGTGTGTGGATGGATAGAGGAGTGTGTGTGGATGATAGAGTGTGTGGAGATAGAGGAGTGTGTGTGGATGGATAGAGGAGTGTGTGGATGGCTAGAGGAGTGTGTGTGGATGGATAGAGGGAGTGTGTGGATGGATGGGTGGGGGTGTGTTGGAGAAGAGATAGATGGCTAGAGGAGTGTGTGTGGATGGATAGAGGAGTGTGTGGATGGATAGAGGGCTGAGTGGATGGATGGGTGGGTGGTTGGAGAGATAGATGGCTAGAGGAGTGTGTGGATGGATAGAGGAGTGTGTGTGGATGGATAGAGGAGTGTGTGTGTGGATGGATAGAGAGTGTGTGTGGAGTGTGTAGAGGAGTGTGTGGATGGATAGAGGAGTGTGTGTGGATGTAGAGGAGTGTGTGGATGGATAGAGGAGTGTGTATGGATGGATAGAGGAGTGTGTGTGGATGGATGGATAGAGGAGTGTGTGTGGATGGATAGAGGAGTGTGTATGGATGGATAGAGGAGTGTGTGTGGATGGATGGATAGAGGAGTGTGTGGATGGATAGAGGAGTGTGTGTGGATGGATAGAGAGGAGTGTGTGTGGATGGATAGAGGAGTGTGTGGATGTGTGTGTGGATGGATAGAGGAGTGTGTGTGGATGGATAGAGGAGAGTGTGTGGATGGATAGAGGAGTGTGTGTGGATGGATAGAGGAGTGTGTGGTGTAGAGGAGTGTGGGTGGATAGAGGAGTGTGTGTGGTGTGTGTGGGTGGATAGAGGAGTGTGTGTGGGTGGATAGAGGAGTGTGTGTGTGGATGGATAGAGGAGTGTGTGTGATGGATGGATAGAGGAGTGTGTGTGGATGGAATAGAGGAGTGTGTGGATGGATAGAGGAGTGTGTGTGTGGATGGATAGAGGAGTGTGTGTGTGGATGGATAGAGGAGTAGAGGAGTGTGTGTGGATGGATAGAGGATGGTGTGTGTGTGTGTGGATGGATAGAGGAGTGTGTGTGGATGGATAGAGGAGTGTGTGTGGATGGATAGAGGAGTGTGTGGATGGATAGAGGAGTGTGTGTGGATGGATAGAGGAGATGTGGATGGATAGAGGAGTGTGTGTGGATGGATAGAGGAGTGTGTGGATGGCTAGGGTGTGTGGAGATAGAGGAGTGTGTGGATGGATAGAGGAGTGTGTGTGTGGATGGATAGAGGAGTGTGTGGGTGGATGTGTAGATGTAGATGAAGGAGATAGAGGAGTGTGTGTGGATGGATAGAGGAGTGTGTGTGTGGATGGATAAAGGAGTATGTGGATGGCTAGAGGAGTGTGTGTGGATGGATAGAGGAGTGTGTGTGGATGGATAGAGGAGTGTGTGGATGGATAGAGGAGTGTGTGTGGATGGATAGAGGAGTGTGTGTGGATGGATAGAGGAGTGTGTGCTGAGGCTGCGTGGTGTGTGGCTGGCTTTTGGCTGGCTCGGCGTGTGTGTGGCTGTGCCTCGCGGCGTGTGTGTGGCTTGATCGCGGCTTGTGTGTGGCTGGCTCGCGGCGTGTGTGTGCTGGATGGCTTTATCCCGGAGTGTGTGGCCTGGCGGCGCGGATGTGTGGCTGGTGTGGCTGGCTCGCGGTCATGGGAGCTGTGTGTGGATGAATGGATGGATGAATAAATAAATTGTCCGATAGCTTGAACCATCACATGCCTTATTTTAAAAATTATTTTAAAGAAAAATACCAAACACAAATCAGAGCCAATTCTCATGTACAGAGAGAGAGGAGAGAGAGAGAGAGAGAGAGAGAGAGAGAGTAGAACGACAGAAGGGTGGAGGGGAGAAAGGGACCTCGAGAGGGAGAGGGAGATTTACGGCAGGGTTTTATGGTCACCGTGAGCCTGCGCTTGTGGGGGTGGAGCTTCACTTCAAAGCTTCGGACATGGAGCTGGAGCTCTCACACACCCACACACACACACACCACACACACACACACACACACACACACACACACACACACACACACACACACACTATGCATACAGAAAAAAGTACGCACAACTTTACACTGTGCTCAGAGAAGTCAGTCAGGCATTTGCACTCACACACACACACACACACACACACACACACTGCAGCCATTCTGTCATCGGTGTAATATACCCTCACGGATGCGGTGAGGTTAAAGGTCACATATCTGCTGTCAGTGCATGTGGAGACTTTTGGCTGTAAGAATAACAGCAGTGTATTTATGGCGCTTCTTCGTTCACACTGACCTCAGATCAGAACACCAGCGTTTAAACACGTCTCCCTTCTGTTCATTGTCTCCTAACTCCTCATCGTCAGCTCCGTCATCTCAGCCTGACCTGTCTCGCGTCATACATAGCTGCAGTGCATTTTGGGTGACCGCCATGTCTTTTTGATGCGATGGAGCAAAATGTGGCATGTGGGTGGAGGAGGATTGTGGAGGGTGTGTGGGTGGGTGGAGGAGGATCATGATGTGGTGTAGGGGTGTGTGCAAGTGGGTGAAGGAGGAACATGGATGTGGGATGGAGGGCGTGCGTCAGGTGGAAGAGGATTGTGGATATGGTGATGGAGGGCGTGCGTGCGGGTGGGTGAAGGAGGAACATGGATGTGTTGATGGAGGGCGTGTGGGTGGGTGGAGGAGGATCATGGATGTGGTGATGGAGGGCGTGTGCGGGTGGGTGAAGGAGGATCATGGATGTGGTGATGGAGGGCGTGTGGGTGGAGGAGGATCATGGATGTGGTGATGGAGGGCGTGTGTGCGGGTGGAGGAGGATCATGGATGTGGTGATGGAGGGCGTGTGTGTGGGTGGAGGAGGTTCATGGATGTGGTGATGGAGGGCGTGTGTGCGGGTGGAGGAGGTGGTGGGGGAGGGAGGATCATGGATGTGGTGATGGAGGGCGTGTGTGCGGGTGGAGGAGGTTTCATGGATGTGGTGATGGAGGGCGTGTGTGCGGGTGGAGGAGGTTCATGGATGTGGTGATGGAGGGCGTGTGGGTGGGTGGAGGAGGATCATGGATGTGGTGATGGAGGGCGTGTGTGCGGGTGGAGGAGGATCATGGATGTGGTGATGGAGGGCGTGTGTGCGGGTGAGGGAGGATCATGGATGTGGTGATGGAGGGCGTGTGTGTGGGTGGAGGAGGTTCATGGATGTGGTGATGGAGGGCGTGTGTGCGGGTGGAGGAGGTTCATGGATGTGGTGATGGAGGGCGTGTGTGCGGGTGGAGGAGGATCATGGATGTGGTGATGGAGGGCGTGTGTGCGGGTGGAGGCATGCTAGATTCATGCTAGATTCATGCTAGATTCATGTCTGAGGTCACACCTTCACACTGATGGAGGCACCACCCGAAATAGAGAGAGAGCAGGAGAGAGAGAGAGAGAGAGAGAGAGAGCAGAAGATGAGAAAAACGAGTAGAGAGCGAAAAAATGAAAAACGAAAAAATGAAAAAAAATGAAAAAGAGTGTAGAAAAAATGAAAAACCATTATGTTGGTCATTTTCTGTTTCTGGATGAGAGATGGATACGTTAGAGATGGATTAAGATCTGGGTGTGGCTATGCAGTGTGTGTGTGTGAGTGAGTGTGTGTGTGTGTGTTTGTGTGTCTATGTGTGTGTGTGTGTGTCTATTGACCAGTTTGTCGATCATTTTCCCTGTGGATTGTGACGGATTGAGGGTCCTATGTTTGTGTGTGTGTGTGTGTGTGTGTGTGTGTGAGTGTGTGTGTGTGTGTGTAGCCTCCAACACACTCACGCAAGGTCATTACAGTTCATTACAGCATGTGTGGCGTCTTATCTGTGTGTTACCGCACCAGTGTGTTTACTGAGAGCTAATACACATCTCTGTTTACTCCTCCCCTGTGTGTGTGTGTGTGTGTGTGTGTGTGTGTGTGTGTGTGTGTGTGTGTCAGCATTACAGTAAGCATGGTTACGCGCAGATGTAAACCAGCATCTATGTGTGTTCTGATTGGATATAGTTTTTTAACTCACTCACACACACACACACACACACACTCTCACACTCTTATCGCAGGACTTGGCTTGCTCATTCCATGTCAAAGGTCAGGCCCCAGATGTCAGCCCCGCCTCCAGCTCCAGCTCATAGTGTGTGTAGTGACCTCAGGCTAGAGTGTGTGTGTGTGTGTGTGTGTAGGGACACTTACTACATTTGGCCATTAATGTGGAATAATAACCCGCTTAAGCATCAGCATGGGGATTGTTTACATCACACACTGCGTCCTCTTCTTCTTTTCTTTCTTTTGTTTAATTCATTTATTTCTTTTCATTTGTAATATTTAGTGTTTATCTGAGAAAGTATTTTGAAGTTACTTCATTGACACCATTGTGCACGTAGAATATTCTCCAAATAAAATAAAATGTTAATAAATCACAACAAAAATATCAGATTATTATTATTATTATTATTGTTATTACAACGTTTTTATTATTTATTTTTTGGCCAAAGAGCAAAGAGAAAGATAAATATAATTTTAATTAAATTATAATTTACTAAAGTATTAATTAATTAATAAAAGGCAACAAAATAATAATAATAATAATAATAATAATAATATTATATTATTATTATTATTATTATTATTATTATTATTATTATTATTATTATTATTATTATTATTATTTTGTTTTTACTGTTTATTTTTGTTGGCCAAAGTGAAAAAAAGACAAATAAATGCAATTTTAATAAATAAATAACAACAAAATTAAAAATATTATTATGATTATTAGTTATTATTGCAATTATAACATTGTTACTATTTATTTATGTATTTATTTATTTTGATAAATACTACTAATAATGATACATAAATAGATTAAATATGTTAAAAATGACAAGAATGAATGTCCAATAAAATTAATGTAATTAAATAAAACACTTTCATAATCAAATCAGATTCAATTATTCACTTTAAATGATCTACAACAGAAGTGGATTCTTTACCTTCTCTTCCCTCTCCCTCTCTCTCTCTCTCTCTCTCTCTCCCTCTGTGGGGGCTCCGAAAGAGACTCGGCTCGTGTTCCTGACCCCTGAACTCGCATTCTATAGGAGTTTTATCTGAGTGTCGACCTTTGACCCTTTCCCGGCCCGGCTCCACAGAGCTTCCTCAGGCTCAGAAACCAGGAAACGCTCCCTCCTTCATTCACACATCAGTCCACTTCCGGCTTCCCCTTTTTCCCCTGAATGCTACACCCATGCCACGAGCGTTTCACACGTCTAACATCTTCACCTCCAGAGTTTTTTGTACATTTCTGGAATTTCTCTAAAAAAAAACCTGAGAAGAAAATATCCTGGAATAAAAACAAACAAATGAAAATGAATTCAGAACATCAGAAATCATTTATAATCAGAAGTAATTAAGAACAATGTAAAGGGTCGACATTACAAGGATTTACGGCTGTTTAAATGAGATTATCGGTTTATTTTTACTAGATATTTTAACGCTGTTATTCCTGCCACATTGTTTTTTTTTTGTTGCTTGGAATTCTTTTAGCAAAACAGAAAAGTAGAATTTATAAATATTTAATGAAAGAATAGATGAATGTTATATACAGTGCTGTCTTTCAGGACACTGAATTGTTTCTGCCATTAAGTCAAACAGCACCATCTAGCGGTCATGTCATATGTATGTGTGTATATATATATATGTGTGTGTGTGTGTGTGTGTGTGTGTGTGTGTGTGTGTGTGTGTGTGATATATACATGAAATATCCCAGTATCTATCTATCTATCTCTGTCTATCTATCTCTTTATCTATCTCTCTATCTATCTCTCTCTTTATGTTTCCCATGATCTTTTGACCACTTCTTTAACCTTTGTGACCTGGCTATAAAAGAGAAGTGACCAGTGACCTTGTGTGTGTGTGTGTGTGTGTGTGTGTGTGTGTGTGTGTGTGTTAGGAGGGGGAGGGGGGAGTGTGTTGTGTGAATATAGAAGATGGACAGGTTAATGGGTGTCCAGGCTTTGGGATGTACACATGTCTTTTGATTTCTAGACTCAAGGGCAGAGATAGGAGCTGACCCGGGACATCTGCTGCCACACACCACACACACACACACACACACACACACACACACACACACACACACACACACACACACACACACACACACACACACACACACACACACACAGACAACCCAGTCCCGGTTCTGCTCTGAACGCTGCTGTTCTGTTTCTGATCCAGACCCCAGGAAGAAGTACCATGTGAAGCTCCTGGCGTTCAGCTTCGTGGGCGAGGGTTACCAGGCCGATCGCACCATCAGTACGCCGGGATGCGTCTGTAAGTCCCGCCTTCGCCTTCCTCACACTCTCATCGTCATTACCGTACTATATTTATCACTGATGTTCCGGCGTAAACGTGTTTGTTTGTTTGTGTGTTTGCCCGACAGCGGTGCGAGACCGTTTGGTGCCTCCTCCTCCTCCGCCGCATCATGTCTTCGCACGAGCCAACGGTTCCACCTCCGTCTTCCTGCACTGGGCTCAGCCCGCCTTCACCAGCACGCAAACCGTCAACTACACTGTGCGCTGCAACCCAGTCAGCCTCCAGAACGCCTCGCTCGTTCTTTATTTACAGACGTGAGTATCTCACACGCACCGTCCATATCAATATCAAAATATCAAAAAGTGTCTACAAATCATACACAAAAAAAGACCCTGGAATGTCCTACATATTTATTTATGTATTTGTTATATTTTTATAATCAGTACATACGCACACATTCAGGTATTTACCTACTTTAATAAACATCTTCAGTCAAGCGATTCGCGACCCCTAGGGGTCCATGGTGGTAGTGCAGGCGGTCCGCTAATTAAGGGCAAGGCAATTTTATTTATATAGCACATTTTACACACAATGGTAATTCAAAGTGCTTTTCATAAAAGGAAATAAAATCATTATTAGAATAATTAGAAAAAAGTAATAATCAACAATAAAAATATTTTAAATGATTTAAAATGAATAAAAACAAGAATAACAATTATTATAAAGAAAATGCAGTGAAATCAGTTCAGAATGTTTAATCACACATAATTCTTTGTTGAAAAAAACGTATACAAATAATATACAAAACCCCGGATAGAGACTAAACCATTAAAATATCGTGATATTGTCTCAATGTTTGCGGATTAATCGCCACTGAAACTTCCCTACTGATTCCGGTCTGCTCTTATAACGAGAGCGGCCTCTAGAGGCAGATCCCTGACACTACATGCCGTTTGTTTTTACACGTGAGACTGCGCACTGCACGAAGGGCACTAGGTTCTATTTATTGTCATGCATAATTAATTGTAAAATTATATTTTCATTCATTTATCATATTTATTTCATTAAGCACATTTTTATGATTCAGTATTTTTGTAAAAAAATTGTACAGTAATATTTTACACGATGTATCCATTTTCTCCTCAAGTCTGATCCGTCCTGGTTATCGATAAACATTATGTAATCGTTTTGATTTTGTTTTGTTATATGTTACAGCGGCGCTCGGAGTCTGCTTGTGAAGGAGCTACAGCCGAACACTCGTTACGAGTTCGCCGTGAGGCTGCACGTGGACCAGCTGTCCAGTCCCTGGAGTCCTGTGGTGTATCAGAGCACGCTGCCGGACGGTGAGGGATAATCCAATCAATTATTATTATTATTATTATTATTGCGGTGATACTGATTGGTTCGTCTCGTATCAGTCCCAGCTCTGCCCCCTACTGGAGTGAAAGTCACACTGATTGAAGCAGGCACGGCGCTGGTGTCGTGGAAAGCGCCGAACGAACCCAACGTCGCCGTGACTCGCTACACTATCCTATACGCATCACGCAAGGCGTGGCTCGCAGGCGAGTGGCAGATCCTGCAGAGAGAAGGTAATTGTGTGTGTGTGTGTGTGTGTGTGTGTGTGTGTGTGTGTGTGTGTGTGTGTGTGTGTGTGTGTGAGAGTTGACAAGAATATTGTTTTGGGTTTCTTTCCTCAGGAAGCATCACCATGGCTCTTCTGGAGAACCTGCAGCCTGGTAACGTGTACCTGGTGAAAGTGTCGGCATCCAATCAGATGGGAGACGGCCCTTTCTCGCCCGCCGTGGAGCTCAGCGTCAGTGCTCCCGGACAGCACGCCCATCGCTCCCATAGCTCCATCCACACTACAGGTGAGATCTCAAACACGCAAGTCTCTTTTTTTCCTGTTTATTTCTATTATTTGTATGTCCATGTCTTTTCCTTTTTCTCTTTCCTTTTTCTGTTCTTTCTTTCTTTTTTGCTTTCCTTTTTTTGTTTTCTTCCCTTTTTTCCTTTCTCTTACTGTCGTTCATTTATCCTTGCTTTCCTGCAGTGTTCTCGGATCTGGACCAGCACTCGATGGCAGGTATCATCGTTGGCGTGTTCATCGCTCTCATCTGCATCATCATCTGTGCCTTCGTCCTGGTGTGTCGAGAAAAAGCCAAGTGAGTTCACATCTGGATTTCAAATAATTTCCCTGCATCATGATGATGATGATGATGATGATAGTAATGATGATGATGATTGAGGAGGAAGATGATGATGATGATGAAGATGATGATAGAGGAGGAGGAGAAGAATAATAAAAATTCTGATGAAGATGAGGATGAGAATAATGATGAAGATAATGTTGAGGAAGATGAGGAATATGTTAATAATGATGAAGATGAGGATGTAGATTGAGGAGGATGAAGATGATGTTGTGGAGGAGCAGGACTAGGATGATAATTAGGAGGATACTGAAGATCAGGAGATGTTATAATGATGACGATGTTGATGATGAAGATGAGGAGGAGCATGTTGATGATGAAGATACGGATGATGAAGAGGAAGATGAGGAAGTTTTTAATGATGATGATGATGATGATGATGGTGATTAATTTAGTGAATCAGTTTTTTTAACGGTTGCCTTGGTTACGTCACAATTTAGAAAATCCTGCACCAGCAAAATCATCAGTCCAGAACCAGGCCAAGCTCCGCCCCCGGCTGCTCTAACAGCCAATGAAAATCGAGCAGAGAGTGCGCATGTCCTGGTGCCCATGAGGAGAGAACATTTTATCGATGCAAAAGTAAGTTACAATAATAATACTACTAATAATAATAGTGATAATGATGATGATAATAATAATAATAATAATAATAATAGTAACAATAATAATAATAATATTACAGCCATAACAAACAATAATTTTTGTTTGTTTGATTGTTTTCCTCTCAGGGTGGCACGGATTTGATCATAAACAGTTACGGACCAATCAGACCCTCGTCCGAGAGGAAGAAAACGGAGTTTTCCGAGAGGAAGAAGTGGAGTTTGTTTCAAAAGGAGAAGAAGGTGTGGAAAAATGTATATCAATTCCTTTCTTTCCCTTCCTCTATTAATTTACAAAATTATTTTCCTTCCATTTTTCTTTATTCCCTTATGTTTCTTTTTACATTTCTTTTATAAAATAAAATATTATATAAAATGTATAAAACTCCGTTTGGCTAAAAACACTAAAAAAAAGGCAACAAGGAAAGAATCCTTTTTGCCTTTTTAAAAAATTAGTTTTTTCTTTTTTAATATTTTTCTCTAAAATCATTATTTACAAAAAAATTCAGCTGCTTTTTTCCTGAAGTAAAAATCGCAGATACAGTGAAGATTTACACTCTGTGATGATGTAATAGTTCATCCTCTCTCTCTTTCTGTCTGTGTGTGTGTTTCTGCCTCAGCAGATGAAGAAATCCCCCGTCTCCTCCTCCATGTACCAGACTGGCTCAACTTCTGCTCCGATACTCCATCGAGTCTCCAGAAAGTCCCTCGCTGCAGCTGCCCTCGTCCCTGCGCTCACTGCTGGGGCCACCAGGGGGCGACAGCGAGGCCTCGCATTCCAGCGAGGGAAGCCACGAGACCGGCGACTCGGGACGGTACTCGCACGACGAACACGACCTCGCCAACCTGTCTACAGGAAGCCCGGGAGGAAGTCCAGATCATGTGACCAGCCTGGAGGGTGCTCTACATCTCAGCATCGAGCTGGAGGAAGTGAAATCATCGAGCGCCACTCAGGACTGATGATAGGCGAACGCTCATTGTCAATACGCCTCAGGGTTTTTTTTTTTATTTTGTTTGTTTGGAAAGAGAGAAACTCACCCACCGTGAATGTTTTGAAGACGTCTGTATGATGTGAAGATCAGACGTTATATAAGGAATGTTTCACTGAAGAAGGATTACATCATCATCAGCATCGTCATTATTAACATGAAAAAATCCTCCTCCGGTTTAAAGACGCGGCGGTGACGTCACCACGTCTGATTATTTTTATACGTTTAATAGCAACTTATACAAAAACGTGCATGACAAGGGGCTTCCCTGTCGTCACGGCAACAGATACTTCCTTGATAGCAATAATGTTGCTCGTTTGTTCTTGTCTGTCTGTCTACCAATTAGTCTATCTGTCTATATGTCTGTTTGACTATCATTTATTCTCTCTGTCTGTCTGACTATTGTTTAGTCTGTCTGACTAACAGTCTGTCTGTCTGACTATAGTTTAGTCTGTCTGTATATCTGACTGTCATTTAGTCTGTCTGTCTGTCTGACTGCCAGTCTGTCAGTTTGTCTGACTATCGTTTATTCTCTCTGTCTATCTGACTACCTGTCTATCTGTCTGTCTATTAATTAGTCTGTCTGTCTGATTATTGTTTAGTCTGCCTGTCTGACTGCCAATCTGTCTGACTACCAGTCTGTCTGTCTGACTATTTTTTATTCTATCTGTCTGTATGACTACTATTTAGTCTGTGTTGTCTGTGTGACTGTCTGAGTACCAGTGCGTGTGTGTGTGTGTGTGTGTGTGTGTGTGTGTGTGTGTGTGTGTGTGTGTGTGTGATTCCTGGATGCGTGTGATTGTCAAGCCTGTCTGTCTTGTCTGTGTGGCATCGGGACTGTAAGGACGTCTTCCATCTACCTCAAAACTTTCATATTCTGACGTGATTTGATTTCTTCATTGTAATATTTACTTCATCACGCAGTTCTCGGGTGTGTGTATGTGTGTGTGTGTGTGTGTGCGTGATTGCATGTGTGTGTGTGTTACACGGTCCTTACAGTTCCCGTCTGAAACTACCTCATTTTTTTAAGTGTTATTAATAATTAAGTGTTAAATTGTTTATGGTTTTTGTTGTTATTTTTGCTCGTCTCAGGGACGTCCTCGTTTCGCTCGTAGACCTCGTGGCGAGGTGAAGAGTACGCGGGCGCTTTGATCCAACAGGGTATCCTCGCTGAGCTCGCGCTCGGCCCTTTCTCCTTATCGCTGACCCCCGATGAATGTGTGTACAGTAACTTTTTTCGAGTATTTTTTTTTTATTTGTACGTGAAAAGTATTTCGGTAGCGATTATCCTTGACGTTTTTGCGCTAGATTTCGTTCCATTCGGGGTTTTCTTTTTTCTTTTTTCGTATTGACTTTTTTCATTAATCTGTAGAGCATTCACGTGGACATGCGTTCCCAGAATTCCTAAGGGTTTCGGGTGAATTATTCCTTTAAATCCATGGCCTTATGATTGATTCAGAGAGAGAGAGAGAGAGAGAAAGAGAGAGAGAGATTATTTATGTAGAAGAGTGAAATGAAGAATGACTGAATGAAAGAAAAAAAAAAAAACTTTTTTAATCTCAGAGACCCCGCCCCGTGTATTCATATATATATATATATATATATATATATATATATATATATATATATATATATATATATCATATATATATATATATATATATATATATATGATATATGTATGTGTGTATGTATTTATATATATGTATTTATATATATAAATATACACTACTGAGTGCTGATTTCTAGTTGTAATAGAGTTGATGCTATTTTAGGTGTAGAAATGTCAGTTTAGCACTTTTTCAAAAATCGTCGTTTTGTTTTTTTCTTCGCTCATTTACGTGCGACGCTGACGGACGCCATCATCTTAAGAGCTGTTTGCTGTTCCTGCTCCGAATCCGTTTTTTCCGTCTTTCCGCTGCTCACTGGGACGGTGTGACAATGACAATGAGTTTTCCCAAAGATGAACGTTCCGGTGAGGAGCAGGAGGCAAAATAACGCCACTGTGACGCTTCTAGACACGACAAATGGGCAGAAATCTATCAAAACCCAAAATTACCCACAATTCCTTACTGATACGTGTTCACATTAGATATACCGCTACGTCGTTCATAAGTTTGGTATTATCAGCTTGCATTTGGTCTCCATTACCTGTTATAACCACTTCTGCATGTCTGGTCAGGTGTTTATCAGTCTTCTCGATATCTCCGTAGCAGGAGATCTTCCACATCTTCCATCCCATGTAACGCAGATCTTCATCTTTGAGTCTCCTTGCGGAAAAAAAAAAAAAAAAAGGAACCCAAGCTCCGCCCACTTACTGAGAAGATTTCTCCTGATATTACGCTCATTTTTTCTTGCATGTGGGATTAAAAATAAAAATAACAATATAAGTCCAGTTTGTCTTGTCTAGCAGGGAAATCAGAGGCGTCCCGATTGCTGCTTTTATTTGTTTATTTGTTTACTGGGCAATCTCAGTGCTTCTGGGGTGCAGGGGCCGCGATACAAATCAAAGGAAGAAAAATCGCTTCGCCTACATTTCATGCACAAATATGGTGCAGATCTGTCGCTTCGGTTCCTCAGAGGAAGTGAGGAATGTCAGAGAGGCGAGGAATGTCTATCCCGATATCGTAGGTGTAACGTATCGGATGGATCCGTGTCAGAACCGGATCCGGCGCTCCATCGCAAATTCTACAATCAGAGGAAGCCGACGGATCCGCACGAGCCTGAGAGACACAATCAGATTATAGAATCAGATTCCGACAGCAAACAGCCGGAAAAGCCAAAGAAAGCCGTCATCGTCGCACCAATTAGCCTTGACCCCGCCCCCTTTTTACTTGCATGATATTTTATAATTAAGAAGCGACGGATGGCGTCCTGAGCGCTAGACTGCTTTCGTCAATCTATTCAGACAGTAAACCAAAGATAATATTAATCGACTGACTGATGAATAAATAAATAAATAAATAAATAGATAGAATCTGATACCGAACTTTGTGGCTTTTCTCACCGGAGGAGAAAATTAATATTTTATTACCGTCTAATTTCCTACATCTCTGTATTTTTTGGGAATAATGGCGTAAAAAATATTTTAGGAAAAAAATTATTCTCAGAATTGTATTTTTTTTTTATTTCTAAAACTATTGTAATTTTTTTTTCGGTTGTTTGTTTTTTTTTAAGTGACCCAAAAATGCCTTTGTACATTTCGTGTCCTTTCTTTGGGAAACTTCTGAAAGTGAAGTGTGAGTTGTTCAAGCTTTTTTCCCCATCCATAATGTCTAAAATTTATTATTATTAATATTATTATTATGATTGTGATTGTTGCTGTTACACTGTGAACACACACACACACACACCATGGTTTCATACATGTATCTTTTATATGCAGTGTTTTTTTTCTGCTTTTTTCACAATGTTTTTTTTGTGTGTGGTATGAGTGTGTTTTGTGTTGTGTCAGATCGGAATTGTTCCATATGACGTTCCGATCCCACAGCATCCAGGAAATTTCCTTTCAGAGATCCAGGATTCAATTTCCGTGAATCAGAGTTTGTTAACGTTTCTTTGTGAAAGAATTTGTTACGCAGCTACTAAAAGCATGAGATTGAGCACACTTTTGAGATTGAGACACACACACACACACATCCCTGTGTAAAGGGATGTAACACTGCTGTTTCTCTAAGTGTAAAGAATAGAAGAACTGCTGCTTAGGATCTGGGAGCTACACACATTACCTCAGGGCAACTCCCAGATTTCTTAAGCTGCTGTGTCTTTCTCACACACACACACAAACTTACAAAGAAATCCTTCCAATTGCACATGTTACATTTCACACATTTACACACACACACACACACACACACACACACACACACACATACGTACACACACAGATGCAACCACATACAGACAGATACATAAACACAAACAGATACACAAATAAACACCAAAACACACACACAAACACACATACAGACCGATACACATTCACACAAACATGCGTACCTACACACACACACACACAAGAGACCAATACACACATGCACACCAACACAGACCAATGCACACAAACACACTTACCTACACACATACACACACACACACACATACGCCGCCACATGCCTTGAACATTGAATGTACTTCTCTAATGACTCTTTGACTTGTCAGTGTTTTCTCCCCGTTACGGTTTAATGTGATATGACTTATTTGAAGACCCATGCCAGCTTTTCTCTTTTACAATATAAAATTATATTACGCATCAACAAAGTAAACATTGAAGTCTATATTATGTCACAATAAATGCTGCAATAAATAAATAAATACATGAAATAAAACAGAAAATTGTCCCTGTTGATGTTTCAATTTTATACCAGACGGCTAGAAACGAATTATTACTTTTAGAACAATATAAATTGTAGAATTTATTATTTCTATAAATGGATATAAACCTGGTGGACTTGTAGAAATATTTACAAGCAGAATAATTAATTTAAAAAGTAATATAAAAAAAAAAACTATTATGGTGTCAGGGCTGTGTGTGTGTTGTGTGTGTGTGTGGGGGGGTAGGTTTGTAGGATGGATCTCTGGGGGGGGGGGATGGATCTTCTATTGAAATTTTAAAAGGAGAAAGCTGGAGAAAGTTTTTTTTTTTTTTTATGAACCTTTTATATTTTGGCTTTCTCTATAATATGGATGGATTATTTCTCTATAATATGCTCAGGTCCTGGTTCAGTCTCTCATCATTTGGAGACTGGAATACTGCAACTCTCTGCTGGCAGGTTCTACCTCAGAATTCGTATTCGTCCACTGGAAATGATTGAGTGTTCAACCTCACCAAGTTCTCTCACACCACCACCCCAATGCTGCGCTCGCTCCTACCAGCCTCCTATAGCTGCTCTCACGCATCAGATTCAGAACACTGATGCTCGCCTACAAAGCCAAAAATGGATCGGCACCTTCATGCCTCAGAGACCTCATCACCCCCATCATCAGCAAGATAAGCTCAAGGCTGTTTTTCAAGGCTCTTCTCTGTTCCGGCACCGAGGTGGTGGAATGAACTTCCCCTGGATGTCCCAACAGCAGAGTCACTGGCTCATCTTCAAGCCAGGAGGGAAGACCCCTATCTCTTCCAACAACACCTAACCTAACACTTAGTCTTTCTCATTGTAACCTAACACTTTCACTGAGTCTATGCTTGTTTGTATCTTAAGTTGATAATCATACCAGAATTAATTTATTCTTAGATGGAGATTTAAATTTGTACATCGCTCTGAATGAGAGCATCTGCTAAATTCTGGTGCCAACACAGCTGCCTCCATTTACATGCAGGAAAGGCCAGAGAACTGGTGGTGGATTTTTTTGCAGGCACAAAAACACTTCAATGTCACCAATGAACATCCAGGGAAAGGACATTGAGAGAGTGTGGACTGTTATAAGTACATAGATATTCATCTGAACAACAAACTGTACTGGATTGGCAACACAGATGCAGTTTATAAGAAGGGACAGAGAAGCCTCTTTCTAAGGTGATTTGAACCTTTTTGACAAAGTGGTGGCTTCAGTCATATTCTATGGTGTGGTTTTCGGGAGCATCTCTAACTGGACACGCTGATAAGGAAGGCCAGGTCAGTTTTGGCGATTCCTCTGGATCCTGTACAGGGAGAAAGGAGGATGGTAGCTAAGCTATCATCACAGCTGGAGAACGAATTTCACCACCTACAGGAGACAGTTTCATCTCTGAACACCTTCATCGGTGACAAACATCCTACAACATCCTGAAAGAGAACTACAGAAGGTCTATCAGAGTTTACAATCAGTGATCCAGCCAATCATAACCCTACTGTTCATTCTGTTTTTCTTTAACTGTGCAATAAAAATAACTGTGCAATAATACCAGTTCAACATGTGCATCCTTTCTTATTTTTATTTGTTTGTACTTGTCATGTGTGGTTTTTCATTAATTTATTTATTTATTTTATTTTTGTATTTATACAGTGACTTTCTTTTTTTCTGATTATTATTATTATTATTTTATACATCCTGGCTGCTGTAACATTGACATTTCCACACTGTGGGATGAATAAAAGTTTATCTTATCTTTCTACTGAAAGCCCTGGAAGTGTAATCAATGATTAGATATCACCTGACATAATAATACTAAATAAAGGAATATTTTACTCGGACTGGGAATTTAGTTAAAAAAAAAAAAAAAAAGCAACCAATTACATTAAACTAAAGAAACACGTGTAAGGAGTCGTTTGGGAGTCGAATGAAGAGTTATATTATTGAACCGTAATCATTTGTGATTGACATTTGTCTGGACCAATCAGAATCTTGTTTCTAATCCGGGTGAGGGTTGGGGGATAGTTCTTGTCTTATTTTTCTTTATTTCTTTTTGAACGTTTTTTTTCTACAGATTCTTTACAAAGTTTGATGTGTGTTTCTGTGTTATAATGTTTTAAAATTAACTCATTTCGGGTGCGTTAAGAAGTTTAGACGGGAGTTCGGTTCGGCGTTGCAATCGAGGAGGGCGGGGACGTCGTGACGTCAGGCACCTGGTGTCGCGGGGACGCAGTCGCCCGCCCGCCCGCCCGAGCGAGCAGGCTCTGGGTACATGAAAGCCGCGGGCGGTCCGGACGAAGCTAATGCGCTCGGTGGAAGAGGAGTGACGCCGCTGCCGCGCCACGGCCGCCCCGCGTCCGCCTTCACCAAACCCGAGCTAAGCGCTTCAAGTCGCGTCGGAAGAAAGTGAAAGGACTCGCACTTCACTCCGCTTGGACGGCAGTTGCGTTGCTCCGGCGTCCGTGTCAGACGCGCACACACGCGCAGAGCAGTGATTTACTCCTACTGCTGGAGTTGGACAGAGAGAAAAACAGAACTTTATAAGATTTCTTGTTGATTTTTTTAGTTAATTTGTTTAGTCGTTTGAGCCATGTGAGGTGGCCTGTAATGTCCTCGGAGCAGGAGAAAGATTCATTTTCGCTCAAAAGAAATCGAGGTAATGGGATTCTTCCTCGTTATAGGCAGTGTGTGTGTGTGTGTGTGTGTGTGTGGGCCTACTTCAAGGCCTTCAATGAAACTATTTGTACATAACATTTCTAATGAAGTACAGGTTATAAGATCATTTATAGTGTTTTGGGGAAGTAGTGAGTAAACTTTTAAACACAGACAAACACACACACACTGGGTGAAAGTTACTCTGAATGTGTGTGTATTCCCTCCATGGTGATTTATGATGATGATGATTTCAGGAGGTGATGGCAGTCTGGATGGTTTAGGAGGTCCCGGTGCACTCCTGGGAAGCCCGGATAAAAAGAGACGCAAGTCTAATACGCCGTCGTTCGGAGCGCTCTCTGAATATGCGCCTCCTCCAAACCCGAGCTCCGACCACCTGGTGGCGCTCAACCCATTCGACGACAACTACAACGCACCGCCGGCATCTCTGAAACCCACGAACAACCCTTACTTCGGCGTGGCTCGCTACCCGGGGTTCGGCAGTTATGGATCGCCTCGTTTGGTCCCGAACAGGATGCCCGCTCCGTTCGGGTCGCCGTTCCAGATCCGGAACCAGCCGCACGTGTTCACGCAGAACCCGATCGGCTTTCACCGAGCGCCCGGGTTCAACTATGCGCACCCCGAGAACCCGGGATATGCTAATCAGCCTGTTTTTAATCACAGCCCCAGCATGCACCAGCACTTCAAAGCCAGGCCTGGGGAAAACGTTCAGCTTTCAGGCATGATCCAGAGCCATGGGTCCGATCCCATGTTCGGCCCGGAGCACGTAAACCGTCTTGCGCTGAAACCCGGCCAGGATATGAGCCCCGGACTAAACTTCACAACTCGGCCAACGACGCCCAAAAAGGAAGCGTCCGAGAAGAACGCCACGCCGAAGCCTGGTCACATCTTAGAAGAGGTGCAGAGCTCAAGAGAACCAGGCGGAGCTCAAAGGGAAAAACCGGCCCAGAGAAGCAGAGAAGATCAACGGTGTTTTTCACCCTCGAAAGTCTCCTCCGGCCATCACGGAACACGGCGGCGAAAGAATCCGCCGCCAATCGAATAGCAAAACCAGCTCCACCAATAGCAGGCGAAACCGGGTGAGTAACTCCGCCCCCTCCGAGCCCGTGTACCCATGTGGGATCTGCCTGGGCGAAGTGAACGACGACCAGGAGGCTATCTTGTGCGAAGCCTCGTGTCAGAAGTGGTTCCACCGCGTGTGTACGGGAATGACAGAGACCGCCTATAACCTGCTGACCGCCGAGTCAGACGCCGTGTGGGGCTGTGACACCTGCATGGACCAGAAAGAAGGAGCTCAGCTGCTCAAAATGAGGGAGGTGTCCGGCTCGGTTACGGCAAACTGCGAGGGACAAACCTGAGCATGCGTTTCTTTTTAAGTGTTGAAAACGTGCCACAAACGCATTGGAATGTGAATTTATACACCTGATTCTGCAAAAAAAAAATATTTCGATTAGGATGCAGACACAGTCCGTATTTATCACCGTAAACAATACTTCGAACCGAAAGCCGTTATGCAATAATGCTATTTTTCCCATGACGGTTATTTTTTTGGGTTTAAGCCCCGCCTCCCCTTTTATCCCATGAAAGTCTATATCATTTAATGATATCATTTCAATACAATGTAACCAAAAACATTCATTTAAATTACAAATAACAATATGGTATCTTTTTTATTTTTTAATTATTATTAGAATTTTTTTATTATTCTTCCCTGATCAGAAAACGCTATCTGCCCTCTTCTTCATACATTAGCCAATACATGTGTATTGGCCAATACAACTCCTACGTGTGTGTGTGTGTGTGTGTGTGTGTGTGTGTGTGTGTGTGTGTGTGTGTGTGTGTGTGTGTGTGTGTGAGTTAGAGAATATATGCCCCGCCCACATACAGAGAACACAGCCAATCGCTCTCAAATCGAACCAAGCGCCAGTATTTTTTAACGCCAAGAACAAGAAATATTTTTTATTAATTTTTATCAGAAGAAAGATTTCATGATCAATATTGTAATGAACTGTAGCAATAATATCAATTAAAATAATAATTAATTATTTTTTTCATAATTAATAATAATTGACATTTTTGGTATTTTATGCTTTTATTTTGCTGGACACCTTCTTAATTTGTGTGTTTATTTTAATGTTTTTTATTTTAATTATTATTTCCCAATTTTACAGTTTTGTATTTATTCAATTCCCAAATTTCTGGAAGAAAAAAAAACAATACAGTGTAGGGTCAAACGTTTGTGGACACCTGATGATTATAAACAAACCTCCACTCTTTTGACATGTGATTTTCTGGAGATTAGTAAAATCCAGTACTGATGAGAAGATGACGAGGTCAGGGGTTCAGTAGGGTTTAGAGCGCTATAACAGATCATCCTCTGAGCCATGGAAAGCAGATGATCTTGGTCTCCTGGTTCAAACAAGCGAAAAGATGAAGCACACAGTCGGGTGTCCCAATACTTTTGACTTTATTACGTAATCCTGGAAATTCTTCCCAGGAACAATGTTGATTTCTGCGTTTTATCACGCTCGGTACGCCGCCCGGATTCTTCCCCAGAGTTGTTGCACGTTTGCCGTGTTTGCTTCTGCCATCACTATTTTTGAATGCGAATCGTGTAGCAGAGCATGAGATGATAAATTGGAGCTGCGATGACAATGATGACGACGACGATGGTAATAATAATCTATAATACTGTTGAATCCTCTTTTACTGCTTTACTTTGTTTTATATGATGAGGGTTTGTTACTTGAAGGTAGAAGAAATTGCACAGGATGTACAAGTCCCGCATTTACAGATGATAAATAAATGGATTTCTATCATGTTGTGTCTACTGCTTATTATTATTATTATTATTATTATTATAATTATTATTGCTCGTTAACTAATTATTTAACAGAATCACAAATACTGTGAAATGTGGATATGTGCATTCTGGGTACAAACTTACATAAGGACACATCACATGCATTCTGGGTACTGTATTGATTGGAAGGTCACATGATGCCATGTGTTTGTTAACCATCAAATATGGGAAATTAGAAAACTCGCAGCGACATGGACATGTGACCTGTCAAATCATTCAGCATGGTGAGAATCAAACCACTCAACACAGTGGGAAGAGCTGCATTCTGGGTACTATACTGATGTTACGTGGTGTCATGTGTGAATTATGCGAATTCACAAACCTCCCAAAACATGGACATGTGACATATCAAACCACTCAGCACAGTGGGAAGAGTTGCATTCTGGGTTCTATACTGATGTTACGTGGAGTCAAGTCAAGTCAAGTCAAGTGAGCTTTATTGTCATTTTAACACATACAGCCGCTGCAATATACATAAAACAATATACATTAAAACGAAACAACGTTCCCTCCAAGACTACTACGGTGCTACATAAAACAACATAAAGGCACGATAAAGACAAACAAGCACGATAGACAACAAGAGCTACATACACGGGACGACATAGAGCCAACAAACAACAAGTGCGACAAGACAGACATTACATAGTCACGCCACAGGACAGGTACATAAACTAAAGCGCCGACAGTGCAGTTATATTATGCAAAAATGCAAAAATATAAAATATGAATTGTGCAAGGTAGATAAAGTGTCATGTGAATTATGGGAATTATGTGAATTCACAAAACTCCCACAACATGAACATGTGACATATCAAACCACTCAGCACAGTGGGAAGAGTTGCATTCTGGGGACTATCTTTACATAAGGTCATGTGGTAGAACTTGCTCAATAAACAGTTGACATGAATTCAGCGAACGTGCATGTGAACTGTCAAAACGTTCAGCACAGTAAGGAGAGTTGAATTCCAGGTACTATATTGCGTCAACATGATGTCACATGTGCATTACTCACCAAGAAATAGGTAAATGTGTAGGTGACACAGCCTAAAATATACTGATGTGTAGTGCCAGACCATAACGTCATTATATTTTAGGATGTGACTGTGGGAGATTAATAATAGTTCAGCTCTATAAAGTGTAATTGTGACCATAATTGTAAGTGTAAGTGTTCATGAGATGTGGTGCGTTTTGGGCCAAATTGACGTACGATGGGATCAATAGTAAATAAGATCAGTTACCCGAATAAAAAAAAAAAAAGGAATAAAAAAGAATTGTAGTTTTTCTGTCGTTAATTATATCATTTGGAAATAACTAAGCATTTTAAAATAATAATAAGTAAAAAAAAAATATATATATATATATATATATATATAGATAGATAGATAGATAGATAGATAGATAGATAGATAGATAGATAGATAGATAGATAGATAGATAGACAGATATACACAGACATACGTGTAGAAAATGCTTTTCTTTTTGTCTTTTTCATGTGCAAGAAATTCACCTGTACACCTGTCTGCTTTTATAACGCTCTATACGCACTGACCTTAATCCGTCTAATCCGTAGTGCACTAGGACCCGGGAGGGGGACGGGGTTTGGGATTCGGCCTATGGTTCGTCGCCATAGTAACCAGACGCTTTGTAAACTAACGAGGAGATTGGGAGAAGTTCTTCGGAGGTTATCCATATTCATCATCACCTCCATCACCACCACCATCATCATCGTCATCATGCCGCTTCTGATCACGGATCACACGTGGACCCAGAGCGAGACCGCGGTGTTCCTACGAGTGCCGTTAAAGTCGGTCAAACCGGCCAAAGTGGACGTGCTGTGCGCGGAGGAATACCTGAAGGTAAACCGGAAATGACAGTAGGGGGGGGGGGGTTACTCATCCTGATAATTGACGTTATTTTTTGAGATGCTATATACCTGTTTTATATGCACGTTATAACGTCACTCCTCGTCCACATAGTTTCACACATTAACAGCAGGTGTCCTACAGATACTCCAACCGCAATTAATAAAAAACATAGGATACATGTTTACACTGAGGACAGACAGACAGACAGACAGACAGACAGACACATAGATAGATAGATAGATAGATAGATAGATAGATAGATAGATAGATAGATAGATAGATAGATAGATAGATAGATAGATAGATAGATTGTTTGATAGATAGATAGATAGATTGTTAGACATATTGATTGATTGATTGGATAGATAGATAGATAGATAGATTGTTTGATAGATAGCTAGATAGATTGTTTGATAGATAGAGAGATATATTGATTGATTGATTGATTGATTGATAGATAGATTGTTTGATAGATAGGTCTGTCTCTGTGGTGTTCTTCCTGTTCATCACTACATCGCTGGTATTTATTCCTCTATCCGTTCCTCTCCGGTGTTGTATTGGGATTCTGAATCCGGAGCGAGCGAGACTGTATTAAACGTCTCTCCCTCAGGTCAGCTTCCCTCCGTTTCTGTTCGAGGTCTTCTTCTTTGGGTTAATAGATGAAGAGAACAGCGTGGCGAAAATCGGAAACGGAGTGGCACTTTTCACACTGCCCAAAAGGAAAGCGGGCCACTGGGAGCTTCTCGGTGTGAACATCGGTGAGCGTAATGTGTTCTCCTGAAACCACATGTGCATGAGATCTGCTGCAGCTTTAAACCTCATGTCCTACTGTACATCCTTGTTCCAGACAAAGACCAGCAGCGTGAGATTCGCGAGCGAGTCGTCACCAAAACCCAGGCGAAGGAGAAAGAGAAAGAGGAAGCCAAAGTCTCGAGGATTCGTCAGGAGAGGAAGTACACGCTGGAGACCATGATGAAGGTCAGAGAAGGGTTCCACAAATCTCATTAACCTTCATAAACACATTCAGGATGCAGAACGGGCCATGTTTCTGCTCTCAGGGTGTTTCAGAGATACACACACAGGTAGATAGATGGATTTATTGATAGACAGACAGACGGACAGACAGACAGACAGACAGACAGATGGATGGATGGATGGATGGATGGATGGATGGATGGATGGATGGATGGACGGACGGACAGACAGACAGATAGATGACAGGCAGATAGATAGGAGGTGGGTAGAGACAGAGACAGACAGACAGACAGATAGATAGATAGTGTTTGTGTGGTGCAGATGGAGGAAGAGGAGCGAGAGAGAATCCGGATGGTGAAGGATGAAGAGTGTGCACGAGCTGTGAATGAACTTCAGTCCTGGAAAGAGAGGGAGAAGGAAGTGAAAGAGGAAGAAGAAATGCAGCGAAGGTTCCAGCAAACAGAACAAATTCATCAACACAGAAAACCTGAGAAGGTTATAACGCCTGTACAACACCTGAGCGCGGCTAAAGGTAACAAACAAACAAACATATAAACACGCACTTTTGTGGCCCAAAGTATTGGGATACCAGCCTCTTTGTGTGTGTGTGTGTGTGTGTGTGTGAGAGAGAGAGAATGCTAAACTCAATAACGTCTCTTCCCAGGTGAGAAGATGAGCAGCGGGAAAACGTCCAGCAGCCGAGCGGATCTTCCTGCTCCGAGATCAGCGGGATGCATTAAGGTCAGCTTCACCCCTCGCGTTTTCCCAACGCCAACGCGGGAATCCCGCATTCCAGAGGAAGAGGAGGTGCGTTATTCATCCACATACACTAACATTCTGTTATTACACCTACATACACCTACCTCTGTACACCTATACACCTATACACCTACACACCTGTACACCTACACACCTATACACCTACACCTACACCTACATACCTGCACCTATACACCTGTACACCTATACACCTACACCCACATCTAACAACTATACACCTACCACCTATATACACCTACACACCTATACACCTACACCCACACCTGACACTATACACCTACACCTACATACTTACGCCTATACACCTACACCTACCTCTGTACACCTACACACCAATACACCTACACCCACATCTAACCCTATACACCTACACCTACATACTTATACCTATAACCCTACACCTACCACCTATAAACCTACATCTTCATACTTACACCTATACACCTACCACCTATACACCTACACACCAATACACCCACACCTAACCCTATACACCTACACCTACATACCTATACACCTACACCCAAACCTAAACACTCATACAATTTTTATACCATTAAAGTGGAAAGAATAAAAAATATAAATGAAATTCAGAAATCAAGGTAAAATAAGACAAAAGTAATGGCACACTGTGGGGTTAAATAGGTTTTGGTGATTTTATGTCTTTTTTAATTATTATTTTATATATTCTTGTTTTTTGTGTTCAGTGGGTAGGGCTTTATGTAAAATCTGTTGCATGCACCATGAAATGTCTGATAATATATAGCAA
The DNA here is from genome assembly GCA_030449085.1 of Kryptopterus vitreolus. Lineage (NCBI taxonomy): Eukaryota > Metazoa > Chordata > Actinopteri > Siluriformes > Siluridae > Kryptopterus > Kryptopterus vitreolus. Next base: position 20,758,987 of record JACRUU010000019.1, read on the forward strand.
ATTTATATTCTAACAAACATCAGCAAACATAATAGTTTTAATTTGACATATTGTGTGTATATTATTGTTTTTATTTTTTTAAACCAAATGGAAATTTGTCACACAGCATGCAGACAGAGAACTCTGTGTGCCCTGTGAATAGCCAACCCAGTGGAAAACTCCCACGGTGCATTACGGCGGCTTTGTGCATGCGGCGTTATAACACTACATGGGCTGCTTTGATATTTCAAAGATCCCACTTTGCACATAAATGTAGGTGTTTCCTGGGACTTGCAGGTGTTAAGTCAAAGTGTAACTGTGTGTGTGTGTGTGTGTGTGTGTGTGTGTGTGTGTGTGTGTGTGTGTGTGTGTGTGTGTGTGTAGTGGCTCAGGAAGCAGGCCGAGGCGAGACGGGCGAGGGACGCCGATCTCGCTGAACTGGATGATCTGACGGAGGAAGAAAGAAACCCTGATTGGCTCAAGAATAAAGGAGAGTATGTGTCACACACACACACACACACACACACACACACACACACACTCCTTTTCCAGCTGCTGGGAAATCAGTGCAGTTTCACAATTTGTTGTGATTTTCTGCAGTAAATTCTTCCTCACGGGGAACTACCAGGCCTCTCTCAACGCCTACGACCTGGCCATCAAACTCAACCGCCGGATTCCATCTCTGTTCTCCAACCGAGCGGCGTGTCACCTGAAGCTGAGAAATCTCCACAAAGCCATCGAGGACAGTTCTCAGGTCAGACTTTCCGTAACAATGTGTTCCGTACCTATCGTACAGGTAAATCTTTTCCTGGTACCACGTACGTGTTAAGGCTGTTTGCTGTAATTGGCGTAGGCCCTGGAGCTGCTCACACCGGCCGTCTCAGGGAACGCTGAAGCCCGGGTGAAGGCCCATGTGAGGAGAGGAACAGCGTTCTGTCACCTGGAGCTATACGTGGAAGGTATACATTGGTGCAGAGCACAGAAACATTCTAATACGAGCAGGATCAGCAGTTCAGTATTGTGCAGAATGTTCACGACATTCCTACTTCAGTGGGACAAATAAGTTCCGCATTCACTAGGAGGCTCAAGCTGTAGGCCACGCCCCTTCTGTTAAACTAACACACTTGTAGACCACACCTTCTGTTAAACTAACACACTTATAGGCCACACCTCCTTCTGTTAAACTAACACACTTATAGGCCACACCTCCTTCTGTTAAACTAACACACTTATAGGCCACACCTCCTTCTGGTAAAATAATACACTTATAGGCCACACCTCCCTGTGTTAAACTAACATACTTATAAGCCAAACCTCCTTCTGTTAAACTAACACATAGGCCACACCTCCTTCTGTTAAACTAACACACTTATAGGCCACACCTTTTTCTTTAAAACTAACACACTTCTATACCACACCTACTTCTTTAAAACTAATACACTTATAGATCAAACCTCATTTAAAACTTACACTTATAGGCCACACCTTTTTTCTTTAAAACTAAAAAAGCCACACCTTTTCTTTAAAACTCACACACTTATAGGCCATGCCTCCTTCTGTAAAAATAAGGCTAATAGGTCATGCCGCTTTTCCCCAAAAGCTTATAGGATGTTAGGCCACACCCACTTTACTAAAGCTGAAAAGGCCTCCTTCTTTAGGACAAACATATGATGAATATATTTTTTGCTTAGATTTGTAAACAGTTAAATTGCCTCTAGAACACTGAAGTGAAAATAAAAAAATTCAAATCCAAAAATAAAAACCCAGAACCATGTTTATATATTACTGCTGAAATCCTGTGAACCTTCTTGTGCCCACAGCAGTCTGAGTGTTTTCTCATTTCATTCACAGGACTTCAGGATTACCAGGCTGCTCTCAGGATCCAGCCACAGAACCAGGATCTACAGGCAGACGCCCAGAAGATCCGGGAGATCATCCAAGGCACCAAAACTTAACTCACACTGAGTCTGCCTCCTATTTGTTTATGATGATTCGTTACCGTGTGTAATGATGATGTGACTTCTATCATGTTTTTGATATAAAGCTGCATCACTTTGCTTTTGTATGTTTCTGTGATCATGTTTGGGTGATCCCCAAGACCTGCCTGTAAGTATAATAAACAAACCTTTTTTTTAATTCACAAGAATCATTCCATCTTTGTCTGTCATGTTCCTCAAATGTTCCTCCTGAAATAGCTTTCTTTCAGGTTTAAATGCAAAGATCAATAAGTGTCCACTGTTTGGTTTTTACTGCACACTTGCACAAAATCAGAATCAGAAGTTCTTACCAATGTGCCCACATCGCCCCCTACAGTCCAACACTATATCCGTTCATCTTTTACGTACTGAATGAAGTTTTTAAGAACAAGGTATCGCAATACCTTTCTAGTACCGGTATAAAGTGCAACACTACCTGTACTTCATTTATTCTAATTAGGCCACTTATTTAACCGCTAACTGCATTTAATTGGCTCTTTTTGATTTGTACGAGTACAATCTAAGTGATTTTTTAGTTCATGACACCGATGAGATAAAAACGGTGATATAATTAATACTCAGATCGAATCAGTGTATTAATAGATAGAGATCTGGATCACAAAATCGTTGACCCAAAAAGACAGCTTTTATTACAGAACATATAACATTATTGTCCCCCATATGACCGCCATTAAGACATCTCATACAATATGGTTATACGTGAACAGAGAATTTATGTATGTATATAGTATGAGTATGTATATAAAGGCAGTTACAGAGGAGAATTGCATCACAGTGATTTTATTCACTTGCACCGCGCAGGACTGCGCATTGAGAAGATTTCCATTGGGTATGGTGGAGGTTCATGAGGTTTTAATTCAGGTTAATTGGGTTTTGATTAATCTCAGATGGTGTTGCGTAAAATGATGCAGTCACACACAGGGTTGCGGTCCAGCCTGCTGTTGAACGAGGTGTCCCGGGACATCCCGCACTTGCCCAGGTGCTCGGTGAAAGTTTGAGACAGAGGGAAATACACACCCGGGGACGACTCGTAGGTCGGGGGCTGAGATCCGTACTCGCTCGACGTGGTCCTGTATAGGAAACTGTGAAGGTTGGGATCTGAAAGGGTTGATGGTTTCAGCATACAGGAAAACACCGGGTTTCCCGGGTTTAGACACGGAGCACGCTGATCCTGCTTAAGTTCCTGAGACATTTTTTTTATCCCGACAGGTAGATCAATCCTAAAAATAAGACAAAATTCAGCACAAGTGCTATACAGATATATTTATATACAACACAAAAGCATTCTTTCAGTTTATATGCGTTTATAACCAACCTTTACGGACGGAGTCTGCAGGCAACTGATAGTTTGGTTGTAGCCGCGTTGCCACGGTAACAGCGGCGTCTTTCTTATAGTTGGAGTTACGCCCCTTCACATCGGGACAACGCATTGTTATTTTTGCAAACGATCGTGCAAATATGTAAAATATTAATAAAACCAAACACTCTTAAATATTTAATACATTTGAATGGCGTCAGGGGCGTCACGTTACCATAGAAACAGATTTAACAGATCAACAGTTTGATTGGCTGCGACGGCGTAAATGCGGTTTGTTCTAAAAAATACATGCTATTTGTTCTAGAAATAAATGCTCATATAAAATGCATGAAAATAGTATAAACATGTGCACGCGTTATAGTTCTATACGCTATAATCCAATATCTATTTTAAAAAACGCGATCGTATTAACTTCCGGGGAAAAAACGAATTCTAATTCGATAAATGGTTCTATTTAAAATAAAATAAAATAATTCATATACCTCCGCTGTAGAATAAACATTCGCACATGACAACGCAAACCCCCCAAAAAAGCACACTGCTTCCTGGTTGTCGTCATTCCTGGTGCATTCTGGGATTTGTAGTACGATTGAGAAGCAAATTGCGCTGGAACTCCTGATTCAAGCTTGCAAAAGAAAACTACATTTCCCATGATGCTTGCGAGAATGTCATTGTTATTGTTGTCGGTCACAGTGGACTTGATGTGAGGCTTGTGATATAGTCAGGAGAGTGTCTGAGCCCCGAGGACGCGTTTTAATTCTTTTGCTTTTAATTTCTGCTGTAGATAAAGATCTCGTCTGTCATTTTGAGGTAATGATCTGCAGTATATTATCACGTGTTTGAGTGAAAGGCTTTGTGGAGGGAGGCAGCTGATCTCCAGGCTGTCTGGTCTGGAGCCTGTAATTATTCCCTGGCTTCATGATTATAGGATTAGCCTTGTGTGTGTGTGTGTGTGTGTGTGTGTGTGTGTGTGTGTGTGTGTGTGTGTGTGTGTGTGGTGTGTGTGTGTTTGCCTCAGTTGATGGCGCAGTTACACATGACAGCACCTGAACATTTGACATCTCGTGCAGCTCCTAGTTTGAGGCGAATTGGGAAAAGTTACATCATCATGATCATGATGCAGAGCTTCAACACTGATTTGAGTTAAATGCATGTAATATTTTTTAGATAATTGCAGTTTTATATGTCTATTTCAGGATCTCATCGCATCTCTTGTTATTTCTACATGTGAATGTGTAATATCGCGATATTTGCTGTGTTCTGTAGGTGTGTTGGCTTCACTGCACCAACACCTGGAGAGGGATTTTCGGGTTTCATGAGTACATTAAGATATTGCATCTGTTAATGAAGTTTATATTATAATCAGCCACTAGGAGGAGTCTTCTATTATTATTATTATTATTATTATTATTATTATTATTATTATCAACCTGTTTATCTATCTATCTGTAAGAAAAGTGGGATGGAGAGACAAAAGAGAAAGAGAGCTGTAGAAGTAAAAAGAGATTGATAGATAATAAGCTCTGGCGATTCCTGGCTAATTCTAATGTAGCCTAGCTAATGAACAAAATGACACTAGGAACAGTAGCTTTCTTCATAGTTCATATAGGTCTTTTTGCCCCCTAGTGGACAGACAAAGCAGTGGCCAAATAAGTCGGAACTTATTTGATCCTGAAATGACTCCGCCCCCTTCAGTCCCGCCTCTCAAATTGTTATTGTTGAAATTTGCGCCGTAGATGATCCGGCATGTAGAATTTGGATTTGTTATGAGGTGCGCATAGTTGCAGCTGTGAATGTTTCCTTCCATCCTTTGCAGCAGGTCGATTTCTGTGTAATCATTTACCAGCTTGCTCGGTCAGCCTGACTTTTTTTTTATCGCCAGAGTGTGCGCCATAAACACGGCCCTAATGCGCACAGGATCGTTTGCATAAACAAATAGGCTCACAGATGTCACTGAGATGCTGCTTTATTGATTTCTCTCCCTTTCAGTTCAGAGGCTCGTTAATCACACGGTGACATGTCTGAAAGCTCGAGCGACACTGAGTCCTCATGCGGATGGACTGTCATCAGCAACGAGGTGAGTCTCATGCGATAATTATAATAATAAACATACGTATATATGATTAAGTGCAGGATGCACACTTGCAGGCACTTCATTACCCTGCGCTCTCACCCCACCTTCCAAAACAATGCGAAGCAAACAATTTCACTGTGCTCTAATGTTTATGTGACAAATAAAGGCTATTCTATTCTAGTACATTGAGAGCTGTTACGGAGTTACTGATCCACGTAGTTACCGATCCCAGTAGTTACTGAAACCTGGAGTTACCGATCCACGTAGTTATTGATCCAGAGTTACTGTAAAACAGAGTTACCATTACCCATAGTTACTGACACCCAGATTGACCGAAGCGCAGAGTTACTGCCACCCAGAGATACCGCCACCTAGAGATACCAATACCCAAAGTTACTTCCACCCAGAGATACCAATACCCAAAGTTATTGTTAACCAGTTACCGATACCCAGAGTTACCTTTACCCAGAGTTACAATTTAACAGACCTACCCAGAATTACCATTAAACAGAGTTACCATTACCCAGAGTTACCATTAAACAGTTACCGTTGCCGAGAGAAACCGATACCCAGAGTTACAGTTACCTGTACTTACTGTTACCCGGAGTCATTGCTACCTGGGTTACTGTAAAACAGCTTTACCGTTACATGCAGTTACCAATTCCCAGAGTTACTTTTACCCAGAGTTACTGTTACGCAGCGTTACAATTTAAGAGTCACATGCAGTAACTGCAGTCGTTACATGCAGTTACCAATTCCCAGAGTCACCATTAAACCCAGTTACCATTAAACAGAGTTACCGATACCCAGAGTTACAGTTACCTGTACTTACTGTTACCTGGAGTTACTGATACCTAGGGATACTGAAAAACAGAGTTACCGTTGCATGCAGTTACCGATACCCAGAGTTACCGTTACCTGGAGTTACCATTATCCAGAGTTACCGTTACCTTGAGTTACCATTAAACAGATTTACCGATACTTGAAGTTATAGATTCTCAGAGTTGCTGTTACCCAGAGTTACAGAAAGAAACATCAGTAACAACTGTTTATGTAATTAAGTGACTGCAGATGTCTGACCTTCATATAATCACATACATATGTTTTTTTATTATTATTATTATTATTATTATTATTATTATTATTATTATTATTATTATTATTATTATTATTATTATTATTTCTCCCCTTCTTGTTATTGCCCCTTTCTTTCTTTCACTCTTTTTCTCTCTATCTCTCTCTGTTAGATTTTATAAATTATATTTAATAAATACACTTTATTTAGATATATTACTCCAGATATGTTTTTATTTTATATTTCAAATCCTCCTTAATTGATTTATCAATTAGACATGAGTTTGGTGAGCGAATGAGGAAATGCGTTTGCTTTTCCTTGGTATCTGTAGGGTTCGGATATTGAGAACTTGGGACCCGAAATCGGGGTGGATTATGATCCTGTGGAGGCAGCTGGAGCTTCTGCCCCGGGGCAACCTGTATCTTCACCAGGTAACGTACGTCCTTCTAAACCCCACAGCTCTGTCAGATATGTCTCAGAAAAGAAGTGTTTACATTCAGCTGTTATCTTCTCCTAATGATGATGTAATCTGTAACATCTTTATTTGATTGATTGATTTGCAGCTGAAAATGCTGAGGTGGAGGAACAATCCTCTTTAGATGTCACGGTTAAAGAAGATGAGACAATACTAGAAGCTGAACCTGGACAGGAGGTACGTTCTGAGAAATGTGAGCATGAATATGTAGATCTGAGGAGATATATTAGCATGAATATGTAGATCTGAGGAGATATATTAGCATGAATATGTAGGTCTGAGAACAAATGTTAGCATAAACATATAGATTCAGGTATAAATGTTAGCATGAATACATAGATCTGATAATAGATCATGTTAGGAGAAAGGTCTGTTAGGAGAAATAAACAGAAAGATCTCGGAGAAATGTTAGCTTGAACATGTAGATGCATAACCATGTAGATTCGAGGAGACATGTTATAGGTTTGAGGAGACATGTTATAGGTCATGTGCATAGGTCTGAGGAGAAAGGTCAGCATGAACAGAAAGATCTTCGGAGAAATGTTAGCTTGAATACATCGATCTGAGGAGAAATATTAGCATGAACACGTAGATATGAGAAACGTTAGCATGAGTATGTAGATCTGAGGAGAAACGTTAGCATGAATGTCAGATCTGAGGAGAAATATTAGCATGAATACATATATCTGAAGGGAAACGTTAGCATGAGTATGTAGATCTGAGGAGAAACATTAGCATGAATATGAAAGCTCTAAGGTGAACCCTCTATCTCTGTGTGTGTGTGTGTGTGTGTGTGTGTGTAGGTTGGAAAAGAGGCTGGTCTAGATGACCAAGCCCATCTTTGCTCCTTCAGCGATCACTCCGACATCGTCACACTTGGCGACTCCAAGGAGGCGGAGCTCGGGGTGTGGGAGGAGCCTGTTGCTAGGGCAGACGAGGATGCGGGGAATGAGGAGCTCTACATGGGGACATCATCGAGCAGCCAGTACAGTTTCAGCGCTGCAGAGACGAGTAGGTCGCTTGCACACACACACACACACACACACACACACACACACACACACACACCTAAGGCCTACAAATCTTTGTAATCACCGAATTTGCATACATGAGCATATAGACGCCTGCGATTGGCTGATATCGCTGTGATTGACACATCGTTGAAAGTGAGTGTGTCCCGCCCAGCCTGAGGAAGCTTAAAGATTCGGGATTGTTTTGGAGAACCAACTGCGGCTGAGTTTCGTCCAGACTCCGGTTCATTGGAGTGTCTGAAGTGTGTATTTATCATGGAATGACCTGACACGCGGCTTTCGTCCAACTCCGGTTCATTGGAGTGTCTGAAGTGTGTATTTATCATGGAATGACCTGCACCTAATCCCATTGAACTGCTCAGGGATGAAATGAGAAATCTCCAATAGTGAAGAACATCTTTGGCGAGTTTTATAAAGTAATTCAGTCCAACGTCTGGAAGAAGAACAAGCTGTCCACAGAGTGTGCGAAGGGAGGATTAGAATATTGTTACAAGCCCAACTTTGTTGCATAGAAACAAAAGGAGCATGCACATGTTCCTTAAAAAAAACACACACATTCCATATTCGATGCAGAAATGGAAAGTCGTTCCGATTTGTCCTAACGGTGGTAAATGTGCTATCAGATCCTGTCGGTGCATGAATAAATATCCGGAGAGTTCTCTCTTGCTGTACAATGATGAAAATGAACGTCGCTTTTGTGACCGCAACAGACTGGCTGAGGAGCACACGGGCGTTTTGTCGGAGATTCAGATGCTTTACACAACAGCTGCACACCATCCCCGGTCTCTCAGGTGCTGTGTGTGTGTGTGTGTGTGTGTGTGTGTGTGTGTGGATATTGAGCTACGTGGCATAACATCCTGTGACATTACAACATCTGATGAAACCCAGAGAGAGAAAGAGTGTGTGTGTGTGTGTGTGTGTGTGTGTGTGTGTGTGGTGTGTGTGTGTGTGGTGTGTGAGTCAAACAGGTTTTGCCACATAATGAAACTTTCAGCCAATGGCCTTGGTGCACATTACTGATACTGTTTTCCAGCATGCTGCTTGTGTGTGTGCGTGTGTGTGTGGTTTGAATGTGTGAGCTGGAATTAGCACGTTTATCACCGAGTACTTATCTCTCCACACTTGTGCTGTGGAACTGGATTGTGTCTTCTTCTTTTTTTTTACGGAAAACCACTGATCCGGTTTCTGTAAAATCCAAACTATTACATAATACAGTGTAGATCACAATACTGAACTCAACTAAAATTAATGTAGATTTATTGGAATGTTTTCAAGGACTTGTTGTTAATTAATCTGTTGCATTTTATCGTAAAATAAAAATGTAAAAAATCCCGATTACATTGTAGGTAATTTAAACGAATACCTCATAAATAATTTCCTAAACTATTTCTTAAACTAAATAATTAGTATTTTACGATAGAATGCAACAGATTAACTAACAACAAATCCTTGAAAACATCCAATAAATCCACATTAATTTTAGTTTCATTGGATTTTAATGGACTTATTAAGTGTTCCGAAATTTTACTGTAATTTTTTTTTTAATTTATGAAACTAGGAAAATTTATAGTAGTTTGTTGGATTGTATTTGTTGATATTTAATTCACTGGCTTTTACAGGAAGGTATAGGAGGATTATATGAAGGAATCATTTTAAGGAACTGAAGTGAAATTTTATTTCTTTTATGGATTGGATTTACATTTACATTTGCGGTATTTAGCAGACGCCCTTATCCAGGGCGACGTACAGGAAGTGCTTTAGGTCTCGCTCTAAGGATAAGATTTAGTCAAGAAAGGTAAATACAAACTTACGCACACGAGGATAGACAGTTGCCTTTTTTTGAAACGGTCGAATCCTTCTGATGTTGTAGAGAAGGTGACGACAAGAGCGAGTAACATTAGCAATGGGGAAAGAGAAAGATAATTGATTGTCTATAGTTACCCGAGATTACGAGCAGTGGTGGAGGGAGAAAGTAGGGAGTTCTGGAGAGATTACTGATGATCCTGCTGGATGATGTGGGGTGGTGGAGGGAGAAAGTAGGGATAGTTATGGAGAGTTATGCTGAGATCCATGACCAGGAGATGAATCACATGGGATCACCAGCATTTCCGTTTTCCGGGTTGAGGGGAAGCTGATGAACGCTCATCCACGAACGCGATGTCAGATAGACAGGTTGATATTCTAGCAGACAGATGTGGACAGGCTGATGGTTTAGCAGAATTACACTGGTATCTGAGGGAAGAAGATTAATTGAGTGTCATCAGCATAGCAGTGATAGTCGAGTCAATCCATGAGAGGAGATGACTTTACCAGAGATCCAAAGAGTATAAAAGAGAAAAAAGAAAAGGAACCAAGTACTGAGCCTTGTGGTACACCAGTGGTGAGGCTGCGTGGAGCAGATGTCGATCCTCTCCATGATACCTGAAATGATCGACCTTCCAGGTATGAGGAAAACCAATTCCATGCAGCTCCAGAGATACCGAGACTCCTGAGGGTAGCTAACAGGGTCTTGTGGTTCACTGTATCAAAAGCTGCTGAGAGATCGAGCAGGATGAGGACGGAGGACAATCGAAGGATTTCAATGAAGGATTTCAATGAAATTGAATGTTTATATATGTTTTTAGATATGTTTCTGAAGTTTCTGAGTGATTTATTACATTGTAAATTGGATTTTTTTACTGGGTGTTTTGGATTGTACTAGACTTTGTTGTATGGATTTATTGTGTTCATTCAGAAATTGTATGGATTTGCTGGAATATATTGGAAAATCGTGTGGATTTATTAATATTTTTATTTTTTGGTATGAAATGAGGAATTTATTTGAATGACATGAAATTTAATATGATTTTTTTTTTAAATTGCTGAATCTGGAATATTTTTATTTACCAGATTTTACCAGATTTTATTTTGCTGAAATGTCTGAGGATTTTAATTTAATGTGGGTTAATTTAGAGGTAAATTGTATTGCACTAGAAGTTATTATAGGGATTAACCTGGAAATATTATGGATTTATTGGATTATACCAAAATTTTTGAGGAATATTATGATTATGTTTTCCTGAAATTTATGATTAAGGATTTAAAAACTTCACTGGAATGTTTTATGACTTTTCTGATGTTTGTAATTGGATTTATTGCCATGTACTTGAATTTAACCCTCTACTGCACACATTTTGCTGGTTGACTATACAAACATATACACATTTTTTGATTCATTTTGGGATTTTATTGTAAAAAAAGTTTGTTTTCGACCACCCCACCAAAAATATTTTTGGTTGACTAAGGGGCAACGTTGTGCAACAATGGTACAGAATGACATCACAGACTCGAAAACAAAGATTCAAAGCTTTACAAATGTGAAACATAATTAAAACAAGTTGATAGCAATTTAAATAAGTTTAGCAAAGTAAATAATCTTACCTTGTCCTCATATCATGAAGTCCATGTGACCACATATCAAAAAAGGAAGTCCTGCCCTCAAATGATGCTGTGTATATATATATATATGTGTGTGTGTGTGTGTGTGTGTGTGTGTGTGTGTGTGTGTGTGTGTATATATATATATATAAAACATGGGTGGGGAAAGCAATAAGAATCTTGTCCATGTGCTTCCTGATTCCAGTTAGAAGAAATGTATAATAATTTGTTAAACGGAGCAGATGATGACTTGTAAACTGTACGACTTTCAGCATAAAGTGCGGTATAGCACTCGATGATAGGACTTGTAAACTGTACGACTTCTGGAACATTCTGTGACTCGATGGAACGTCGTAAAGGAGATATTCATATAAAAACCGAACCATATTATAAAACGTGTCCTGTTCTGGGTTTTTGTTTGATATTTCTTTACTCTTGGTACGTTTTACGAGGACATTTGTAGCGAATTTATTGGAATTTTTACTCTTTATTATTATTGTTTTTCGCTCTAAAACATGGCTTTTGCAGCAGAATGTTCTCCCTGTTCCTGTTCTGGATTCTCCATAACACAAACAGTCTGTTGTTCTGCTCTGCATGTTGGAATGACTTGTGTTTATAGTAATGATGTGATTGCTCTGAGTGTGTGTTTGTGTGTCAGCATTCATCCACTTATGTGTTTTTTGTAATCTGTGGTGTGTGTTTGTGTGTCAGCATTCATCCACTTATGTGTTTTTTTAACTGCTGTGGTGTTTTTTCCAGTTTGTCCGGCCCGTAGAGGCTCTAGCAGCACCAGCACGGAGGATGAGGACGGTGGTGAGACGAAGACCAGCCCGGGCGTGGTTCGGAGACGCAGGTTGAGGAAGAACACGGCAGGCTCCGATCCGGACGAACACAAGGTGAAACATACAACCTTATATTTCCGTCATTTCCGGTAACACATTATGATACGCTGATAATATCTATATTATATATATATTATATATATGATATTTATCCATTAAGCGACATGTGAACACTAGGGTGCACGCAACTTATTTTCTGATAAAAATACATTTTGTTAGTCAAAATTGAAACGTATCAATACACTCTTTGGCCATAAGTATTGGGACGGTTTTTGCGTTACGTTTCCGCGCGACAATGTTCCCGAAGGGCACCTACCCACAATTCCCCCTCTTCTGCAGTGCAAGTGCACTTCAAATAAATAATCTTCAAATAAAATTGTTAACCCCACAGGATGGAGATGAAGGACGTGAGGTGGAGGAGATTGTGGAGTCCGAGGAGCACAAAGTAGCTCGCACCCAACATCTGAGACAGAACAGCGGAACTCTGAACAGGTGCATCCTCCTCGCCCTCGTCGTCGCCATCAGCATGGGCTTCGGCCATTTCTACGGTAACGTTACCTCACGATTTTATTTATTTATTTACGGATAGGTGGTGGATAAATAACAACATCACCCTGCATTTGTTTGATCATTTGCAACCAAATGTGAATACAGTTGAACCCATGAAACGACCGAAGCCGCGAACTCTGAACGACTGTAATAGTAATCATTTCTATCATTATTTCTATTTTGTATATCTGACAGGTACTGTGCAGATCCAGGAGAGGCAGCGTCTGGTGGAGAAATCTTTGATGAACGATATCATCTACACGGTTCGAAAAGACGTCCCTCGTACATTTTCATCCTTGGTTCGAAGAGAATCGGTTCCTGAGAGCCGCAGTACACTATTCATTCTGACGAATGTTGTATAAATACGCCATGCTATTCCAAAAACCGCTAATAGAGGGGTCGAGTTTTGCACTCACGTTCATTCTTGTTTTTTGCCTCCACAAGACACAAGTCTTGAACAACAGACAAATGAAAAATCCCTCATTAGTGTGGGTTGATGGTGTGAACGTTGAACCGAACGGAACTGAACCGAATTATCAACAGATAAAATACAAGCTTAAAACAAAAGCTCCATGTAAAATAGTGCTGAAAAGATTACCAAATTAAATACATATTGAGGAAAATATTGCAGGACTATAAGACAAAATTTTTTATTTTTGTCTTTAAGTCTGCAATAATTTCGTCAATATTTATTTATTTCTCCAATATTTATTTAATTACTCCAAATATTTATTTAATTACTCCAAATAATTATAGACTAGATAGGGGCACGGTGGCTTAGTGTTTAGCACGTTCGCCTCACACTGCCAGGGTCTGGGTTCGAATCCCGTCTCGGCCATGTGTGTGTGTGGAGTTTGCATGTTCAGTTCTCCCGTGTGTCTCAGGGGGTTGCGGGGGTTCGGGGGGGTTTCTCCGGGTTCTCCGGTTTCCCCCCGGTCCAAAAACATGCACGGTGGGTTGATTGGCACCTTGGAAAATTGTCCCTAGTGTATGAATGTGTGTGTGTGTGAGTGTGTGTGCCCTGCGATGGGTTGGCATTCCATCCAGGGTGTATCCTGTCTTAATGCCCATAGACGTCTAAGATAGGCACAGACTCCCCGTGACCCGAGGGAAGATCGAATAAAGCGGTAGAAGATGAATGAATGAATGAATGAATGAATGAATTATAGACTCAACAGTTACATTGAAAAATCTTCAAATAAAGTAGCTTGATATGAACACCACACACTGTTGGAGATTCACCTCTAGTGGCCGCTCTCATACTCTATAAAGCAACCCAGAAAAACTTCGTTTATTTTTTTTCGGACCTCTAGTTTTATGGTTTACTCAAAATGTTCATTCCTTCATTCATTCATTCTTTCAACGTTAAGTTTCTGGAATTGGGGTTAACATGATGGACTAGCGGAAGTGAGTTTTGTTTGGTCAGGTATAATAAATGAAGGCAATAATCTCCGTTTTAGAATAATATTTGACCACAGGACCACAGGAACTTTATTTCTCCAAATTGCAATTTGATATATCTCAACTTTTTTCCTCAGAATTGCTGGATAAAACAGAGACAAATGTTGCAAAATATAAACTTGCAGTTCGGAGAAATGAAGTCGCAATAATTCTGACTTTTTTTTCGCAAACAAGTTACCTCAGAATTGAAATTTGAAAGCGGTGGAAACGGGCTTCCTTAGGTTCGGGGCTTTCAGACTCTTTAAATAAAGCGATCTCTGTGCATTTAGGGTGCGTTTGAGAGTCTGGAGGATGATCTAGAGAAGAAGAAAGACATGGGAATATCACTGACAAGCACCATGGATAAAATTACCAAAGAGAATCAGAACCTGAGAGCCAGAGAGGTTGAACTACAGGTAAATACCCCCAACAATCCTCTCAGGGTTTAGTTTGGATTCATAAAAACAAACAACCTGCTCCAACAAAATTCATCACGGATGTGTTTGAGTTTAATCACACATGGAGATACGCCTAGTTAATGGGTTCTACCCTATTTTATCTGTAACAACACAGGCCCAGAAGCAAGATTTACTCATGCAACTGCAGCGGGCCAAGAGCGAGATGGATTCTCGTCAGAAGCACCATGCCTCAGAGAACCAGCTGCTGAAGAGCACTCTGGAACGGGAGGAGGCGTCTGGCTTGGCCCTGATGGACGAGCTCAGGCGTCTCCGAGCTCAGATTCTTAAACTTGAGCAAAAGGGAGCCGGTGCAGATTCGGTTCTGTCGGAGAACCAGCGCCTGAAGGACCACCTCGTAGAAGAGAAGCAGAGGATTCAGAGCTACCTCAGCCAGAGGGAAGCGCTGATGGCGGAGGCTCAGGTGCTTCGAAAGGAGCTCGATAACGAGAGGAAGGTGACGGATGCGCTGAGGAAGGAGATCGAAGAGATGAGCCAGAGGAGATCCTGGGATGCAAGGCGAAGAAGGCGAGGCCGATACCGAGGAACTCCAGACTCGACTTCAGGAGCTAGAGAAGAAACTGAGTTTCGAGCAGCAGCGATCTGACCTGTGGGAGCGCCTATACGTAGAGTCGAAGGAGGACCGGGCCAAAGGGGACTCGCAACCGAAAACTAGGAAGTCCAAAGAAGGGATGTTCGGGAAAGGTCAAGGAGACGTTTGACGCGGTGAAGAATTCGACCAAGGAGTTCGTTCACCACCATAAGGAGCAGATCAAGAAAGCCAAGGAAGCGGTCAAGGAGAACCTTAGGAAGTTTTCCAGACTCGGTGAAATCTACTTTCAGGCATTTGAAGGACTCCACATCAAACGTGCTGGATAGAATCCGGAGGCGACAGGACAAAAGATACAACGAAAGGAAGGACACGAAAACGGAGAGGCAGGAATTTCAGCAGGAGCCTTTTCCCGAACAGGAGAGCAAACGTTCGGCTGAGGAACACCGTAGACATATTCGGCCTTTGCACCAGCACCCCCGCAAATCCACAGTGGACTCCTTCAATGCAGACTGCAACGTACGCAAACCAGGCACTCACAAGCAGCAAAGAACTTCGGGGCGCAAAACCGCGCCTAAAGGATGCACCGGCGTCTTCGACTGCGCCTACCAAGAGTCCATGAGCCTCTTCAACAAGGCCATGGAGCCCATAAGAGCCGACGAGTTCCACCAGCTCCTGCGCAGCTACCTTCAACAAGAAGTGGGTCATTTCCATCACTGGAGGGAGCTGGAGAGTTTCATCAACAGCTTCTTTCAGAACGGACTCTTTATACACGACCGAATGCTGTTCACGGACTTTGTCAGCGGAGTAGAAAACTACCTGGTGGACATGGACGAGTACCATGGCGACCTTTTTGAGGATCTAGACGATTTCGTGTACAAGCACTTCTTTGGAGAAACCTACTCGGAACAGTACGCTCAGAACGGTCCGAGGTAAGGGTTTTTTCTTTCTTTTTTTTAAATGTTCGCATCTCCACTCTAAGCCCTTAGCACACCAACCCGACGCTTTTCAAGATGTCGAAACGTTGGCAGGTGGTTGGAAAACGACTGCGATTGGGAAGGAACCTTCTAAAGATTTTCCCAACAGATTGCAGGTACACCATTATGGGTTTTTATTCCCTGTCCGGGGTTCCTATACTTTTTTCTATGTATTTAGTCTCACTGTACCGTCATGGCAACTGCTGCATCACAGTGTAACAACCAATCACAGCTGCCCGGATCTTTTGCCAGCGTTATGTAGAACTTACTTTTAGCCGTCCACTCTGATGCCCTTTTCGTTCTCAAACACTCTTCAAAATGGATAAATCTGAAGAATGTTAGGGAGGTCGCAGCTCAGCGGTTCAGGCGATCACAGTTTCAAATCCCTCCACCAAGCTGCCACTAGAGGGCCCTTGAGCATTTACATTTACATTTGCGGTATTTAGCAGACGCCCTTATCCAGGACGACGTACAGGAAGACATTTATTTACTGATAGTTATTTAAAACAACCACCCCCCCCGCCCCCCCCCCCCCCCCCCCCACCCCCCCCCCCCCACACACACACACACAGTACTAAACCGGAGCAAGAAACGACTCGAATCGAATTTTTCCTACTTTTCCAAATTGCATGGGAACCCCGTTTTTAAAGAGTGTGTTTTGCGAGTGTTGGGTTGCTGTGGTCTGGGTTTGGGCTTGCCGTACGTTGTTGTTTTCCTGCATGCGCTATTCTGCGACCTCTAAAGTCTCACCTCTTTTATTACCTTCTAACCACTAGGTGTGAGAATCAGTAACTGCTGCATGTTGACAATTCCTTGCTGTGAGCGACGTTTCAAAGCATTAAAAGAAAAAAAAGAAAGAGAAAAGAAAAAAAAAACAAATACGTGTGCTGTTTGTAAATTTGCAGTCGACCCTATGAAGGCCCGGGGTCAAAGGTCAAACCGGAGCAGGACTGCAACCACCACCAACACCACCACATCATCATCATCATCATCAACAGCGAAAGCACCAGCATTCACGTCCTTCAGTTTCCCGAGACAGGAAGTGGGCCCGGTCGGGGCGTAACTCTGACAGACACTTCACAGAAGTCAAAATAGAGCTTGGACCCATGCCATTCGATCCGAAATACTAATAAATATCGCCCCCCTCTCCTGTATATTGTAGCTCATAGATTTGAAAAAAAAAAATCAAACTGGATGTTATTGCAAAAAATAAAAAAATCCGGAAATAAAATTTCCCGAACGCACCGTATCCGAACGCTTTTCTCCGCCCCGGATGTTGTGAATTTGCACTAACGTTTTCCCGCGTACGCTAATCAGCGGCTAGTTTTTAGCTGAGCGCTCGGTTCGTGAGAGAATTATATACGTAGAAATGCACTTAATTTAACGAGAGTCTTTATTTGTGTTAAATCGATAAAGAATATTTAATTGCGGCGAAATCGGAACACAATCCTGCGCAGGACCGGAACGCAATCGGTCGCATCACCTGAGCTTTCAGCACATCACGTTAAAAAAAAGAATTGAATTTTTACGCTTTAACGATATTCGCTGCTAAACACCAACCCTTCGAGTGCGTCGACACTTTTGTTTCCGTCCTGGGCGTGATTTGTGTCTTTCTCCTTTTGTTATTACGCTTAAAAGGTCACATTCCAGGTGTTTTTTGTTGTCCTTTTCTTTGTCTGCTGTTGTGCAGTTCATGAGGAAAAAAAAAAAGAAACACAATAAAAATTGTTCTTTTGCTCGACGTGGCGTTCTGTCGTTGTTCTCCGCCCCCCCCCCCAAGGGTTTGATTAAAAACTGCGACGCGTTTTATAAAAGAGGTGTTTAATTAAGAGATCACATCAAGAGTTCATCATTCAAGTTCAACAGGAGGGGAAAAAAAAAGCTCACACTGTAGTTATCGCTCGTAGATATGAATCCTGTTTCCCGTTCGTCCTGCCGGGAAATGCGTGTGGAAAATGTCGGCTTTTTTCACGAAACCGTTTCCGTCCAGAAAGGTGGAAATATCCTAGGAATAAAAAGGACGGGAAAAAAATCTCCTGATTAATGAAAGATTCGGAATGTGACCAGTTTTCCTGAACAGAAGCTCGGACGCTGAAGATCAGAGTTACTGTCACACTCAAGTTATTCAGTGTAGACGTTACATCACACAGATAAGATAGACAGAGATAGTAAGATAAGATATGACAGACAGATATAGATTGTTAGACAGACAGACAGAGACAGCTACATAGACATACAGATAAGAGATAGATAAGAGACAGATAGATAAGACATACAGAGATGGATGGATAGATGGCAAAAAAGCAGAATGCGTAAAGAAATCGATCAATTCTGGGAAAACTGGAACAATATGAAAAAAAAAAATAGAAATATAGGAACGTCCATTTCCAAACATTGTTTGGAATACAGTACAAACAAACAAAAGTCAACAAACCCAAACAATTAGAAAGATTTTAAACAGTGATAAAAAGAACTTCAAGATTTTTTTATTTTTTAAAAGATAGATAGACAGATAGATGTTTAATAAAAAAGCAGAATGTAATTAGGGCAAATAAATAAATAAAGCAGTTAAAAAGTGGGGAAAAGAAAGAGAGAAGCAGGAAGTAAGGAGTTGCTATAACGGACCACTGCTCTCACTGCGCCTGCGTTATTTTAAAATTCAGTTAGATTTTTTTATATTACATAAACCAAGAAAAAAAAACACAAAAACACATAAATGTAACCGGATCAAAAAAGCTGGAAATGCATTACCTTCTCGAGTGGATGGAACAGCACCACGTGTGAGGGAAGCGCAGAGGCGTTGGGGTAGGCCGTCCCGAGCCAGCCGAGGGGATCCGCGTAGAAGGCGGACGCTTGGTCGACGTAATCGGGATCTCGCCAAAGATCCGGGGGACATTCTAGGAAGCGGAGTCTGATCGGACAGTGAAGGTGGCTGCGAGAGAGTGGGAAAGGAATGGGATGGAGGTGTGTCCATGTGTGTGTGTATATGAGACATTGTCGCGACCCGTGTGAGGTTTAACCTGTAGAATGGAGTGGAGTGGCAGGGCATGAGAAACGCCACATGAGGCTCGGGTGACCTGGTGGAGGCGCCGAGGTTCGCATAAGCGGCGAAGGTGAGGCATCAGATCCAGCACGCCACGCTGGTGCACCAAACCCGTATACAAAGCCGGGAGAAGGTTCAAGAGCAGGAGAGCGCCGGCTGCTGGTTTCCTCCAGGAGCGCAGCTTCATCAGGGACGTACCTGACAGCCACACACACACACACACACACACACACATCATATTACACGCACAAGCACGCACACAGACACGCACACACACACATCATAATACATACCCAAACACACACATCTCATAATACACTAAGAAATCCATGATCACCACATGCATATTACAGTGTGTGTGTGTGTGTGTGTTCTATCATGTTCTACATACCACAGAAGATCATGCAGAAGGGTAAGATGGGGTAGATGAAGCGGAATTCTTTGTGAGCTAGAAAACTAAAAATCACACACACACACACACACACACACACTTTTTGAGAATAATCATCACTGTTTGTAGAACTGTAAATAGTGAAAGTTGTACAGGTCATGGTGAGGTCACATCTCTGCTCCGTTCCTGCTACCTGTAGGCACTCAGGGTCCAGACGACGCTTGCGAGCAGGATCCGGTGTCTCTTGGCGGAGAGGACACAGCCGTGCAGGAAGAAGGGCAAGTGCGGGCCGATAACCGCCGGGAAGCCCTGTGTGAGGTACCAGTGCCACGGGTGTGTCCCATAAAACTCCGCCACGCTGTGCAGCACGTTAAACTTCAAGAAGTTCCACTGCACCAATGTCCACTGATGAAACAGTAAAGTTTTGATCAACACTGGACCACTGACAAAAAAAAAAAAAAAGTAATTGATAGTAATATACAGAAAAGCGTTTTCCAATCAGACTGCGGTATGCAAGTAGGGGCGGAGTTGAATTTCCATGACATATATATGTGTATATAAAATTCCAGATGGAATAGACCTTTTAAAATTCCATGATATTCCAGAAACTCCATGACCTGTGGGATTGGCTGGGATGTTTCATGATATTCATACTACAGTTCGCAGGAAACCCTTCATGGAGTAAAATACTCACTTTTCCGTAAAAAGTGCAGTCTATCAGTGTGGAAAGCACCAGCGTGACAGCT
>JACRUU010000019.1:20784345-20811845 GCA_030449085.1 Kryptopterus vitreolus
GTCCGGGTTCGATTCCCGTCTCGGTCTCGGTCATGTGTGTGTGTGTGGAGTTTGCATGTTCTCCCCGTGCCTCAGGGGTTTTTTCTCCGGGTTCTCCAAGGTTTCCTCCCGGTCCAAAAACATGCACGGTAGGTTGATTGGCACCTTGGAAAATTGTCCCTAGTGTATGAATGTGTGTGTGTGTGTGTGAATGTGTGTGTGTG
Organism: Kryptopterus vitreolus; assembly: GCA_030449085.1. NCBI lineage: Eukaryota > Metazoa > Chordata > Actinopteri > Siluriformes > Siluridae > Kryptopterus > Kryptopterus vitreolus. Next base: position 20,784,549 of record JACRUU010000019.1, read on the forward strand.
TGTGTGTGTGTGTGTGCCCTGCGATGGGTTGGCATTCCATCCAGGGTGTATCCTGCCTTAATGCCCATAGAGACGCCTGAGATAGGCACAGGCTCCCCGTGACCCGAGGGAAGATCGGCTATAGCGGTAGAAGATGAATGAATGAATGAAAACTTTTTGTAACTTTTTTTTTCATGAATCATCCTTCTGTCAGTTATCGCTTCTCACCAGAGAGGGCGCCACTCACTTAACGTCACGTGTCTAACGCCCTGCGCAGACGTCACTTCATAACTGTAAATAAACATTATTCTAGATATGTCTGTCACACAAGCGGCACGGTGGCTTAGTGGTTAGCACGTTCGCCTCACGCTGCCAGGGTCCGGGTTCGATTCCCGTCTCGGCCATGTGTGTGTGGAGTTTGCATGTTCTCCCCGTGCCTCAGTGGGTTTTTCTCCGGGTTCTCCGGTTTTCTCCCGGGCCAAAAACATATACACGATAGGTTGATTGGCACCTTGGAAAATTGTCCCTAGTGTATGAATGTGTGTGTGATTGTGAGTGTATGTGTGTGCCCTGTGATGGGTTGGCATTTCATCCAGGGTGTATCCTGCCTTAATGCCCATAGACGCCTGAGATAGCACACAGGCTCCCCGTGACCCGAGGGAAGATCATCGGATATAGCGGTAGAAGATGAATGAATGAATGTCTGTCACACACTAGGATATTTGGAGGGTTCGATCAATATCAATATCCCGTACAAAAGAAACAATAAACCATCTCTGCTTTCTCTCAGGATCTTGTGGAAGAAAAGAAGAAGGAGAAGAAGAAGTGGGCATCTCAGTAAATATGATGTTTGGTAGAAGAATTCCGTTTAATCAGATCGCCTTTGCCACTCTGGTCGGGGTTGGAGGAGGGATTTATATCTACAGACCGATGTTCGAGTCTCCCAGAAGAAACCTAGCGGGAGGAAGGTACGCCGAGGCCGGAAATGAAGGACAGAACAACATGGGGAAAAAAACGGAAGAAAGCAAATGAGGAAAAGTTTGTCATTGTATTTATTATAAGTGAAATGAAAATGGACAATTTGCACACAAACCACATAAAAGTGGGGTGACTCGGTCAATTTACAATAAATAAAAACATTGTTTATTGTATGTGTCCATGATGGAAGCACAAGAAACCCTGATGATCTCAAAACACAGTCCAGGCATGTCCATGCTCCTCAAACATGTAAACCAAAACAAGCCCTGACCACACAGCAGGCTTTCCTTTTTATTAATCAACTGATCCGACATGCAGTAAGCCACTGATCAGGCTAGGGGGCGCTGTGTTTTGTTGCTATCTACTGATCACCAATATACACGGAGCAGAACACCTGGAGAGGAATAAATGATGAAGAAACCCGTGACTGGAACTCACCACAACACCCGTGTCCTTATTTACACCATTATATCACAGAAGGTTTTGTGTTTGTGATCATTATAATAGATATCAATCAGTGTTTGGTCATTAATATCATTCTATTCACAGAGTGCTGTGTTAAGAATCTTTTCATGAGATTAATTAAAGAGTGATAAAAATGATAATAGGAACGTTTATAGACGTAATAAATCAGAATATTTTAGATAATTAAGAAGAAAAAAAAAACGTTTGTACTTTTACACGAGTGAAAGTTTAAAGGGACACTCTATGGAGTCATATTTGTCAACTGCAAGGCAATTTTATACAGCACATTTCATACACAATACACAGTGCCTTACATAAAAGTAAATCAAATATGATTAGAATAATTACAAAAAAGTAATAATAAACAATAAAAACATTTAAAATTATTTAAAAAAAAATGATTTAAAATGAAGGAAAAAAAGGAATAAAAATGTCACATTACTGTGTAGTGGAATTGTTTCTTCACATATCCCAACTTGTTTGGACGCTGGGGTTAGAACACAGGGTCAGCCATGATACAGCACCCCCTGGGGCACATAGGGTTAAGGGCCTTGCTCAAGGACCCAAATGCGAAAGCTTGGCGATACTGGGGCTCGAACCCAGCAGATACATTGAGATACACACCTCCCCCATAGGGCAGGAAGGAATTAGGATTAATAAGGGACAGTGAGATGCTGATGGCAACGTTTTCTGATGTTCCTTGAATATAGGATAGAGATATGTAGGTTTGTAGGCACTTAGGAAGCAGGTAGGAGATTGTGGAGCTCGTGGCTTTTTAGTAGGTAAGCACCAATGTCTTGAACCTAATACAACTGGAAACCAGTGTGAAGCAATAAGAAGCATTAAGACTTTTAAAACAAGATCTAATGGTACATCTTGGAAGTCTAACCAAGATTCCAGTCTAGAAATGTGACAAGGAATGGAATAAGAAGCTGTGGATGGAGCACACATTGGAAGTGTCGGGTGAAGCTGCATGATTATGATGATTATCATGAGGTTCTGGCAGACACACTACCTATTATGATATTTACATACATGACTAGAGGATGGTTAGTTCCTGTTGGCACTTTCATCACAGCCGATTGACATCATCAACATAACATCAACACAGCTTGATGTTAATAAGACAAAAAAAAAAAAACAAACACTTGATATCTAGTCAAGTAATTACCAAATCTGCAGCTTTGACTTCTGAAACTGGAGACTCCTTTCATCTCTATGGTGATTAAAATAAGCTATTATTTATTCAATCTCTTTATGGGTAGAGTCTCTGGTAATCTACTCTGATTTTTAACATTTTTATCCAGATGAGCACCCACGCCGGTTGTTGATTGTTGTCCATATTAATTAATTAATTAAATTAGCTAATTATTGACTTTAATTCTTTAATTTCTTAACTCTTGCAAACTCACAATTCTGGCTTTATAACTTTTAACTGAGACTTTATATCTCCCAATAACCTTTTTTTTGTCTAAGCGGAAGCGGCCTAAACAGAAAGGCTGCTTTCCAACCAGTGATTCGAACGAATCAAGACCACACAATTAGACTCACAGGAACGAGTCGGCTCAGGAAAATGATTCATCATGGAGGGGTGCGGTAAACGGGAAGTTCACTTTGAGAACATTGTCAGTTTTCAGCCGAGTGTGTGTGAGTGTGTGTACGTGTAACGTGAGTGTATGTGTGTGGGATAAGTAATAATCTATAAAAAAAAATAAACGCAGCCTGAGAACTCAGATAGGTGTCGGTTCGTTTTTATTTTTATTTTGTTGACTTCCAAAGAGAGAGAAATCCATCAAGTTGCAGCAGCTGGTGAGTCCGAACTTTCAAAACTTCATTTGATTTGCATGTAGCTTTATCGCCCTTATGCAGATTGTCCTGTAGGGCATCTGTCATGGTTTCTTTCTGAGCTGTAATGGTTATTTATGGACGTTTATTATCGTCGTGTGTTCAAAAAGAAAGAAAGTAAGTAAGAGAGAAGAAACACGCCGTGCGTGCTGTTCCGGATCTCTGCTGCTTGGGTGGAAGAGGGAAAAAATCTCTCTAATTACCTGGTAATTAAAAAAAGGGACTGAACTGACAGGCATGAGGTGTTCTCAGGCTTCATCCTCATCATCATCATCCTCATCATCCTCATCATCCTCATGAAGAAGCACACACACACACGTGGCTTTCTCCTTTGCCGTATGGCACCGCGATTAATCGCTTCCCAATCCAAAGCCACTTACAGACTTTATAATGATTCCTGTGTCAGGAATAACACACACACACACACACACACACACACACACACACACACACACACACACACACACACACACACTTATGGTGTGCTGTACATGCTGACTATAAATGCATCTCTCAGTGTATAAATAAATAAGAGATAAGATCTGTTCTCAGTTTCATCACAGTCGCTTGAAAGAGTTATTTTTTCTCTTTAATTTAAAAACCCCCCCCGCCCCCCCCCCACCCCCCCCCCATACACACACACACACACACACACACACACACACACACACACACACACACACACACACACACACACACACACACACACAGAAATCGATGAGTCCGTTAAACACACTGACTTGTTTATAATTAGGGGTGTCAATAGAATAAAATATTTAATCGTGATTAATCACATGTTTGCCACGAGTTAACTCATGAATTGCATATTTGATCTCTACTCAATGTACCATAGATGAATACTTTTCCTGTTTTTAATAATAATTGTGACAGATGTTCTAAATATCGAAAGTTCATTCAAAATCTCACTTCAAACTAATAATTACTTTATTTATTTCACTCTGGAAATGTATTCTTTTAATATGAATTTCTTGTTAATTAATTTTTATGTAATTTTTTTAGTGGTTGTTTTAATTGTAAAATATGGGTCGTGGCTCCTTCATGAATTGTGTTCCGGTTTTGGTGGCGTTCCATATAAACTTTGTGTGGATGCACTGAAGTTTCTTTATTCATTTGTTCTTTTTTGGTTGTTCGGGTTTCGTTCATTCGCCAACACAATGCAGAGTGAAGGAGTGGATCACTCGCATAGTAATGTACACTGCGTTAATAACACGCCTTAATAACATTAGTGCCGTTAAAATTCACTTTGCGTTAACGCGTTAATAAGTGAGGATCACTGATGGGGAGCGAAGGCTGGACCGGGTGTTTTCCAGTTCAATAGATGAGATCACATGAATGAAGATGTTCATGCTGTTAATGCTCAACAGGACACATTCACTGCTCTGATCAGAAGCCCCATTGTTGGTAAACCAGGGCCCTTGAGCAAGGCCCCTAACCTGCAGGGATTTCATGTCTGACCCATGTTCTTTAACCTGAGATTCTTGGTCATATCCTCAGATCTTTGATGTCAAAATTCCCCTGTCCTATAGCGTGCTGTACATGCTGGGGCCGCCGTTCTAGAAAACGATTTGCAGCGAACCTTCCGAGTTTATATGGAAGGCAACCAAAACTGGAACATAATTCTTAAAGGAGCCACATACCATATTTAACAACTAAAACAACCACTAAAAAAGACATAGACATTTATACGTAATTAATTAACAGGAAATTTATATATTTATATTTTAATTAGATTATTTTATATGAAATTTATAATTAATATATATTTATCTATTATATTCCCTGGGAATGTATTTATCGGATGACTTTATATTTATATGACTTTTCAGAAAAGAAAAAAAATGGCGCAGCGATATTATGGAGCAGGTTTATGTCATTGCGTCGTTATAGCGACTTAAGATTAGCATTAGCATTGCTAAGTCGAAACGATCTCTCGCTAATTCCTTTTTAAATCGCACACAATCGCGTTCGAGCTAAACTAATTTATTACGCTTTGTCCCAGGGCAATTTTCCGTGTTCAGCGTGATCAAAATAGCTCAGTGGACTGGGAAAGTGCTTCATCGCCTAATCTCCCGTTCGCCAGTTTCCTGGAAGTGATAGAAACGTCTAGTTGTTTTTAATTTTTTTATTTATTTTTGTAATAGCTCTAGTTTTGATTGCTTTCGTACTGTTTGTGTGTTGGATACAGCCGGGGCAAATTATTGATATCAGAAAGTGCTGTTATTTATGGAGTCAATTCAGGTCGACTTTATTGTTATTTCAACAAAAATAAAGTGCAGTATGAAACAACGTTACCCCCAGACCGAGTGCTACATCAAACAACATAAAACAAAAAAAGCAAAATAGCAAAACTAACTGATTTCTAATCAGTGCAATGAAAATAAATAATGTTTAAATACTAATATTATATAAATAATATTATAATAGAATAATGGCAACATTCTGGAAAAAGCTGCCAATTTCCTTGTGAGCTGTAAAAAATGTGGAAAACTGTTTCTTTGGGCCAGAACACTATAGTGGGCCACGGTACCGGATCAGGAGAACCCAGACAGACAGACAGACAGATAGAAACAGAAACGAATCAGACAGATAGAAACAGTAATTGCGACTGCATGGGTGTAACTCTGTGTCAGACTTTGTCCTTGATTATTTAACCGCCGCTGACATGGAAAGTGTTGTTACTGAAGGTTTTTACTGAATTATTAAAATAAAATAATAAATTCAGAGTAAATTAAATATTAAATTATTTTTATTAGAGGGAGAGATAAATATTAATAATGAAATTTCAAAGATTTTTAAGGGAGAGATTTTGGGTGAAATTTATCATTATAAGAGTAATAGAAACATGAAAGGTAATTAATCAGACGAGTTAACTATTTGATATTGTATAGCTATTATATTATAATAGGGTTATTTATTATGAGGGGTTAAGGGCCTTCCTCAGGGGCCCAACAGTGGCAGATTCGTGATGCACACAAAACGAAGCTCTCTCTCTCTCTCTCTCTCTCTCTCTCTCTATACTCTCTTCTATCTCTCTCTATATATATATATATATATATATATATGTATATGTATATATATATATATATATATATGTATATATATGTGTGTGTGTGTTTGTGTGATGTGTGTATATTTGTATAGAATTTATTTATCATGTATATTTGTATGTACGTCTGGACCTTCAGCCCCGTAGCTTTTTCCTTTGTCCAAACCAAAAAAAATGTCTAAAATTCCTGGGTCACATGCCGTGTTGCCCCAGAGCACATGAGGAGCAGCTGAGGGATATTAAACCCAGAGCTTGTGTTTATTGTGTTCACATTATATCCCTGCCTAAGCACATTACTCCTGGGAGAGGTTTTACACCGATCCTGTGTGTAATTATACTCTGATGTTAATGATCGTGAAAAAACATCAACGGCATTGTGGGTAATCTACGTGTTAGTCACGTAAAAGTAAAATTTTTGCCTTTTTGTTTACATAATTCGCTGGTGATCTGCATGGGACCATGTTTGTAGGGTTAATATTGTTGTATAATAATATAATATATATATATATTTTTAGAGTTTTAAAGGACAAACATTTATTCTATGCAGTCGAATTGAAGGTTTACAGTTAAAAATTAAATGTATTTAAAAATATTACAATCACAGTTTGAATAAAGTTATATGTATTGAAAGTGGTTTTAATTCTAATTCATAATTTTGTCCTTGGTAATAAGTTTTCTTTGAAATGCCTTATTTCTCTTTGCACTTTGGCCTCCCGTCCACACGGAGGTGTCGCTTTCAGCCAACGAAAGCGTAGCTTTTGGAAAACGAGTGTGTGTGAAGACTTACGACACAAAGAGCCGTAAAGTAACATGTGTTTTTGTGAATGGGCTGTATTTACCTTTTGGCAGACGCCCTTATCCTGAGCAACTGAGTAATTGAGTGTTGAGGGCCTTGCTCAAGGGCCCACTAGTGGCAGGTTGGTGGTGATGGTGGTGGTGGTGGTGGGATTTGAACTTGCGATTTTCCGGTCCAGACCACACTGAGCTCCCACCTAACTATAACACACTCCCTATATACAGTAGTATTTCTTTACGCATCAGCGATTTTTGTAGTTTGAAAATTTAAAACATTTTCTCATTTAATGTTTATTTTAATAATAAAAATAGTCTGGTAATTTTAAAATGGAAAATGTGTCCCTGAAAATCTTTCTCATTGTGTGAAATTGCACGATTGTTGAAGTTCCTGAGGTAAATGTTTTTGTGTGTGTGTATGTTTATAACAATTTCCCATCAGCATTTAACTCCAGTTTGTTGTTTGTAAATTGTAGAAAAGTCTCATGTGATATACGACACGGCAAAAAACTATTTATCGCGACACTGTGTCAGTTGTTTGCGTTTTGACTTGATAATGGAAATTTCTCTCGTCTATGTTTATCTCGATCTAAACCCACATCCAGTTCGTCACTGATCCTGCGCGCTTTAGGAGCCGGTAGAATGTCCTGTTACACGGTGAGATGTCGCTGTATGCCCGTCATAACACGAGATTTAAATCAGGTGCATTTTAATGAGCTCTCCAAAATGCTGAGTGCAAATTTGTAGACGAAAGCATTTATTTACAGAAAAGATTTCACGTCTGTCCTGGACTCTACAACCTCATGGCTGATTGACTGCATGTGGGATAAACGTGTTGTTTTTTTTTACACAGGGTTTATGTTTAACACGTCAGTGTTTATATCCCGCTGATTTTTAAATTTATTTATCTTTATAATATATATACAATATGTGAGAAAGTTCGTAAATGTGGAATTGTGTAAAAAAAAAAGTCTGCTAGGCGTTTACTGCACTGTTCCAACACTGGCACAAACGGGGAAGTGGACACAATTTGCAAAACTTATGAAGACTTGAGTGTGTGTGTGTGTGTGTGTGTGTGTGTGTGTGTGTGTGTGTGTGTGTGTGTGGTCACACCCTGTTCAGCTGTGAGCTTTGTTTAAGTTGCATCGGGATCTGCATATCCGCCTGCCTGATTGCCCGGCCCTTTGTGTCAGTGTTTGTCCTCTTGTTTCCTGGTTTTCAGGCTGGAATGTGTTACTCTGAGAAGTCTCAGGAGAAATTGCAGCTCTTTTTTATTTGCACAAATTCATTCTGTTGGTCAGTTCTGTTACTAGTCTCAACCTGTTAACACTGATTAGTTCTTTTACAGTTACACTGTCATAGTGGTATTGGTCTAGACTCTACCATTTTATATTTCTCTGTTCTGTGACTAGCATCAATTCTGTCACTAGTGTCAGTTCTGTTATAGTGGTGACTCCTGTAACTAGCATCAGTCCTGTTACACTGGTCAGTTCTATTACATTGGTCAGTCCTGTAACTAGCATCAGTCCTGTTACACTGGTCAGTTCTATTACATTGGTCAGGCCTGTAACACTGGTCAGTTCGGTTACATTGCTCAGTCCTGTAATTTGTGGCAGTCCTGTGACACTGGTCAGTTCGGTTACATTGCTCAGTCCTGTAATTTGTGGCAGTCCTGTGACACTGGTCAGTTATGTTACATTGCTCAGTCCTGTAATTTGTGGCAGTCCTGTGGAACTGGTCAGTTCCGTAACTACTGTCAGGCCTGTTACACTGGCCGGTTCTGTTACACTGGTCAGTCCTGTAATTAGTGTCAGTCCTGTTACACTGATCAGTCCAGTAATTAGTGCTGTTACACAGGTTAAGTTTGATCATGTAAAATTTTGCAACACAAGTCACGTTTTCAGTGTCACAAAACTAACACTATTAATAATTTCAGATTCCACTCATGATTGTTTACTTACACAGAGAAGACACATTTTCTTAGACTAATTATCTAAACCTGTTTTTGTTATTAAAGAGGGCAAACCGTTAGATACATGGTTTTGTATTTGAAATGCAGTGAATACATTCCTGTGGTGATGCTGTATTTACTTTGGGGGGGAAATAAAACAGATCCATCTTAGTTATTGAAAGTGTGATCTATTCTACATGAAAACGTAACCAATATAATACAGATTTGCCAGTCCGCATAATCAAAAATTAGATTAGTTTCATACCAAAGAACAGAAATAGAAAAACGAGTGTGCGCTTATATACGCAGTGTATTATACGACAGTGTATTGTGATGAGAGTAGAGGAAAGTTAAAGGTTAAACTTAATATAAAAACAATTCAATTGTGTGATGAAATTCCAAAGAAATGTGTTTTCTTGTGTTTTTTTTCCCCTGAACATATTGGTTCTGTTACTCAATTTACTCTTTTCTCAGAAGATCAGAAATAACAGACACCATCACCAGAAAATTGCATTGAAGAGCCTGCACTATTGACTTTTTTTATTCCTCCACTTTTTCTGTCGCTCTTTTCTTGATATCTTGAAACCGAGTGCTTGAATGTTTGTATGATTTCCATGAAATGATCACCAGCATATTAACCAATTAAATTAAGCCACTGGTCTAAACGGGGTCAAGGTTACAGCAAGGTCACATTTTGTCTTCACTAGTTTAATTACTTAAAAATGTTTAAAATAATAATAGTAAATATCAGACATTGTGGAGATCTTAGAAAACAACTTCTCGTTTCCCAGTGATGTTAGAAAGCCGGGGTCAGAGTGGGTTGTTCAAGAGTCCCAAGAGTGGCAGCTTGGTGATACCACATCTGCAACTCTTGACCTTCTGATCAGTAATCCAGAGCTTTAACCGCCGAGCTTCCACCTCCTTCAAAACGGATTGAAATTCCCTGACCATAAATCGCTCGACTAGACCACCAGGGAGATTTCCATTGGTTTTTCCCAGGGACATGTTCCACCAGATTTTGGAGAGTACGTGTGGAGAATTAAACCATCCACAGGGCTCTATAAGCAGGAGCTTCTAAAAGCTTCACGGAGTTGTTTTTGTGCTCAGGGTGCAGTGAGATCCTGGACCATGTTTGGGACTTTTTTTTTCTGCACATGTCCGGTTGTTATTACTTGTGAGTATGTAGAAGTGCCGTGGCACTGGATCGCTCTTACGCCGCTCCGTTCTGCTTTGTTTCAGTGTCACTGTGTGATTATTCACTCTTTATCTGTATTAGTGCAGCGGGTCCGAGTGTATGCGGTCATTGTTTACAGTCTGGTACGCACTCTGTATAAACCTCCTAGCTTTCACATTCACAGGCTGTTTTAGGCCATATTCATTCTTATGAATATTATTTTTTGGGGGGATACTGTTGGAATGTAACCCCCCCCCGACCCTGTACACTTCATATAAAACATTCTACATGTTTCTCCATCATCGAGCACGTAAAGGCTCGGGCACTGTGGAGTTCGTGTCGGATCTGAAATGAACTCGGATGTAAAGCTATTTTATTGCTCAGGAAGTGTTGAGAGGACTCATAATCACACACTCCATATTTCTCACTCTTTTCTAATGGTTTATAATCACACTCCCGATGTCACCCAGGTGACGATGGGTTATTTTGAGTCCGGTTGCTCTCGAGGTTTCTCCCTCATGTGACCAAAGGGGGCTTTTCCTTGCCAGGCTCGCTCGGCTCTCCAAGGCAGATCGGTTTATTTGCCGTTTGTTTTCATTATTACCAATAGACGTTAACAAAGAAGACGACGCGTGATTCTGGACTGGATTAAGTTCACTCCAGCTTAATTCAACTGGCAACCATTTGGTGCTGCACGATTGGTCACACAAAAAAAAAAAAAAAAAAAATATATATATGTGTAATATATATATATATATATATATATATATATATATATATATATATATATATATATATATATATATATATATATACCATCCATCTCATTTCTCATTTTCCGAGTCTGGTTTTTACTTCTGTGTGGAGGTTCCTAAACTGTTACCTGACACCTCTCCAAAATAGTAAGTACGCGTCATGTCGACGCAGAGAGCTAGGTCTGTGATTGGTCGTCTCGGAGGTGGTGTAGCGCCGTTGCGTATTCCTCCGTACCGCCGTTTTTAAAGTGAAGAAATAAAGCACGGACATGGAGCGAGCAGCCGAAAGGATCATGGAAGAGAAAATATAAACACCTCTATGATTCTTCATCACCATTTTATTAAGACTGCCAACAAATTCCAGTCCTTGCAGGAAGTCACCATTGAAACCCATCTCACCAGCGCCGACTAGTGTTTGGGAATAGTCACTGCAGAACGACGCAGAAGTAAGAAGTACAAACACTTATGACTGTGTCGGCTACGGTGTCGATAACCAGACTACGTTATGTTCACACTCTATTGGTATTATTTTTTTTACAGTGTTATTAGTAGAATATTTTTGTTACTTTAACTAATTGTGCAATAGATTTTTGTTGAAAAAATAAGAATTGTGTGAGAGAATCGAGATCTCAATTTCATGGACTGTAATTCATAAACATACCATGAACAGTTTTGGATTCAGTAGGTAAACTCAACCACGAATGAACATTCAGCGTCCTCCAGATGAAGATCCCCGCCCCTCAGAGGGTTTCCTCCTCGTGCTTTCTCATGGAGGTTTTCATCGCGGCCGCTCATTACGGGAAAACTAATTTACAGAGACTGATATTTTGATGCTAACTTTTATTTTTGGAATCGAATTATTTCCGTGAAACAGCTTCATATGGAAGTCTTAAGAGGCCACACATTATAATTGTTAATTATATTGTGATTTTGACAGAAGTTGTGTCCTGGTGATCGTTACTTTAATTTTTCTTCGTATTCGCTATAAGAGGATGTTCTTATAGTGAATAAACAGTAAAATTAACTGCTGATCAACAGAAAAACAAGGTTATGAATAGTGTTCTCATGTCCAGGAAACAAGTAGTGGTAACGAGGAAACATATTTTGTTTATATTGAGATCACGAGAAAGCAACGTTTATGTCTAGATCACAAGAATATTGTGTTATGTTGTAAGTTGTAACAAGAAAACAACTTTTGGTCATCTCAAGATCATGGGGGGGGGGGGACGACAACTTTGATACCGAGATCACATTTACTTTTACAAGATCTGCTGAAGGGCCCCCTAGTGGCAGCCTAGTGGTGTTGGAGATGGTGGTGGCATTTGAACCTGTGATCTTGAAATGAAATGTTATAATCTCTGACATATATGGATGTTATAATGGAATCTATTTGGTTTGACTGCAGATTTGTGTAGCTTTTTTTTTACGAAAAATAAACAGGACGTAGGACGGAGCCGAGTGACGTTCTACTTATTCATATCAGTGTGTTTCTAACCAGTGTGATTTTGCCTCTTGGGTCGTTTGAATGTGAAACCAAAACTAAATCTCCAATCCGTGGGTTTTTTATACATATGTATATAAGTGTAACTAGCGTGACTCCGCCCACTGGTGATCAGTGATGAGCCGTTATGGGGGGGTGTTAAGATTTTGATTTGTAAAAGTGTGATCAGAAAGAGCAGGATTCCATGTTGGTTCTCAGGGTGGGTTACACAAGGTTCACATCTGTGGTGGTAACACATATATCGTTCTGGCTTCGGTGGTTGAGTGATTTCATTCCCTGAGAAGAATCGCCGAGAGGAGTTGAGGTTGATGCTGACTCATGCGTGAGCCTCTGCTAACCCCGGCCATGCGCCACTAGCTGCGGGCCACGACGGCGAATCGTGCAAGGTGGTGATGTCGTATGTTCTTTTCTTCTTCGTACGTTTCCTTTCATTAGAGAAGATGGCTGCTCTGAACTTCCTTCAGACGGACAAACCGAGGAAGCATTTGTGATACTTTTTATTTATCCAGAATCGTAGCTTTTGTACTCTGTTACTATGTAATTAGTAACAATACTGCATTTATTTTATCCCAAACTAGTTTCAACGGGTTTTAAATGGGAATAAAACCAGTTTTTGAGATATGACCAATTTGAAAAGTGTGTGTGTGTGTGTGTGTGTGTGTGTGTGTGTGTGTGTGTGTGTGTGTGTGTGTGTGTGTGTGTGTGGATTTGTCTTCAGACACTAATCAGCTTATATTCTTGAGTAGGTTTTACTGCTGGTGAAGGTTCAGAATCACGCCGTGGTCATATGATTCCGTCTCACGCTTCACGCCGGCTCAAGGCCTCATTCTTCACTCCTCTTTACATTTCCTGTGTCTGTTGGCGTCCGAGAATAAAATAATCAAAATCTGGAGTTTTTTGCTTTTATTAAGTTAGGAGGGATATTAGCAGCAGTCTTTGTATCAAATTTGAAACTTTAAAGTGGTCGATTTGTCACTTCAAAGCCCCCTGCTGGCAGGAAGACAAACTGCAATATCATGCAAAAGTTATTTTGTCTACTCGAGCAGTTTTGTGTAGTACATATCTAGTTATATGTAAATATACAAATAAAAGTAACAGTAATTTGTTAGTTACTGAGAAAAAAATGTGTAATTAAATTAGTTATTTTTGAAAATGTTAAAGATTACAAATCCCAAAGAACTCCCTGCTCCTTCCGCCCTCCCAACCCCATGCTCGACACACGTTTCGCCTTACTTAATAATCAAAAAGTAATCAAATACAATCAGTTACTTTACTTTTATAATTTTTTACGTTTCCAAAATAACCTTCCCAACACATACGGCACCACTTTGTCCACATGTGCACAAACGCGTTGAAGTATGTTGAAACAATTTTCACGTCTGTTTCGGCTAGAATTACTAAAACAATAAAAACCAAGGAAGTTGTTTTGCATTAGTTTTTGTTTTATATATTTTTGTTTTGTTTTTAATAGCTGTGCCGTTTCAGAAACACTTTGTACATGAACATTTGTTTTTCACCAGAAATGTGTATTCATATGAAGAGAATAACAAAGAAAGAAGTATTAGTGGTTAATATCGTGTACCAACCCGAAACTGGCGTCCGTTCATTCAACATCCATAAGGAAGTAGCTGCTTTTGCTCACATGCGCGGTATAAATAGTGTTGCCGCTACGGCTCTATCAGCCGCAATAACTTGATTATAGCATGATTATAGTCGGGGGCGGGGCTTAATTTTTGCAGGCGAAACTGAATTGCAACAGGAGCCTGAATAAACAAAACCAGAAATTCTTTGCTTTGATAATAACGTGAATAATTAAACAATACAAACTGCATCATTAGTGGTTTCTGTATCTATTTAAAGTACTTCAATCCGGTTCTGATATTGAGCCAGATTGTGCGCTTCCTGTAGCTATTAAAGAGCATCAAAGGAACAAACAGATTGGCGACGCGATGACTAAAAATGTAGAAAACGAACATGTATATTCCAAAAATAAATTCACATTTACGCCATTTGGCAGACGCAATTATCTAGAGAGACTCACAACAGAGGGTAAGGGCCTTACTCAAGGGCCCACTAGTGGCAGCTTGGTGGTGCTAAGATTTGAACCTGCAACCTTCCGGGTTACACTTAACAGTTGGGAGGTCTGAGTGCAGTGGTTATGACATTGGACTGTAGATTCACTGAATTCTAGGTTCAAATCCCAGCACCACCACCAAGCTGCCAATAGGGGGCCGTTGAGCAAGACCCTTAACCTACTCAATTGCTCACTTTTCACAATATGAATATTTAATAACGACACATCAATAATTTACAGTTTTGCACACAATGCTCGAGAAAAAGCCTCCAAACACAAATAACTATTACAGATAATTAATACTACAACGATCTGAATATTACAGGATTGGGTCTCAGAGTTTAAGTAAAAGGGAAATTTCAGTCGTATATATCCGCTACATCCGTTAACAATACATATGAAACAGCGACTGATGCGATCTGATCCGATTCCTCCGTATGACGATCCGATTTCCATTCGATTCGATTCAAAAGGGAAAAAAATCTTGTGTTCGAGAAATGAAGGGAAATCAAACAACGGAGAAAATATCACTGCTACGGAAAAAAAAAACCATACAATTTTGGATATGATTAGAAAAAATGTTCAAACCCTAAACATCCCCCAAAACACAATAAAACAATATAAAGGTAAAGGTGTATAGTGTACAGTATTATGTACGGCTGGTTCTCCCGCAATGTAACTACAGTAATAGTTTAATAAAATATTCTGTAATCATTTAATTTAATACAATTTAATACCGCAGAAAGTACGGCTACTAGCCAGAAACGAACGATTTAGCGTTAAAACGCATGAAAAATTATATATGGCCACAAAATAGGCTATAAAAATTGCAGTTTCTGTGAAAAATTATTATTCAACGTTGTAAAGAAAATCAAATGAAATTTAATGCCATCCGACCTGCGACTTTGCGGACGTCGACTGTAAATGAATCAAAAATGTTTCAAGATTGTTGCGTTTTTAGATCAATGCATCACATCGTTAACTTTTATGAATGGGAATTTTACGATGTATTAAATATGTAAGAGATTTAGTTAAGCTAACCTAAAATAAGTTATGTGTATTAAATACATACAAATCACACACACACACACACACACACACACACACACACACACACATATATATATATATATATATATATATATATATATATATATATATATATATATATATATATTTTTTTTTTTTGCAATAAACAGCGTACAGTTTACTCCTTAAGGACATTTCAGTTGCAGTAATCTTGCCGAGTTCTTGTCAAGGCGTGACTGCAGACAATCTCAGGAGGTTGTGTGTTTTTTTTTTTTTTTTTTTTTTTTTTTTTTTTTTTTTTTTTTTTTTTTTATTTATTTCCTCATTCTTCCTCCAGTTAACTCGCTGTTACACATCAGGGCAGGGAGGAAAGTACAGCTACAGGTATGTACATGTGGACAAAAGGGGAAAAAAACGTTCGCTTTTGTTGTGGTCGCTAATCTCGATGTGTGGAGGAGAACTTGTTTTAGAGAGAATAATGAAGGTTCACACTGAGGCTCGTTCTGCTCCTCGGCGATTTGCTGAAATGTCACGTGAATAAGTATTTTTGCCCTCGGGGTGAACCAGTTTGTTTTTGTTTCAGTTTACATAATTGGTAAAATGGTGAGTCCTTAGGGACTTGGTGCTTATTGGTAGAATAAGCAAAATCCTGAGAATAAAAATATCCCAAATTCAAATACACTCAGGAGGAAAAAGCAGTTTGCGAATCACATGTGAAAGTTTTTTTTGATTTTCGAGATGTTTTTGTGTCGTTTCTTTTTTTTTACACCAATACGGATATATTCGTTTAAAAAAAAACATCCGTGTCCACAAAACCGGTTTCAATCGTTTCCCAGAAGGTTTAAAACCAATGACTGTTTTACGCACGAGCCAGACGTAAGACGCTTTGACCATCGTAGTTACGTTCTTACCGCTTGTTTTTTACATGTTCCGCTTTTTTAAAAAAACTCTGCAACAACTTGCATCGAAAGCCTTGGTTTTCACAGTCCACAGCGTCGGATCCACTTAAAAAAATGTTTTTCAAAAATTGTTCGCTAAAAATGCACTTTCAGCGGGAACGGAGAGAAAAACATGCACTTTGTAGTAACGTACAAATAGATCAGTACTCGCCTACAACATTTTACTTTCACTCATTACATTTCTACACAAATCTCATTTTTAAACATGACTCCATAATCTATTTGAATATTATAATGGCGCGTTTTCAACTTATTTACTGTCATCGTACGACTTTTCCAACGTAACGCTGGTGTATTTCGCGGCGAAAACGCACCACAGATAATGGGTGTACAGGATCATCTTGGTTTAGTATTAAAATCTTTCATTTACGTGAGTTACCTCTTAATCAATTGCACGCTTTCAGTGTAACATAAATTAATACTTGTCATGTTTGTAATACTGTGACTAACATTTCTCTCAAAATCTCTCCCTTTAATAAAACTATTCCTTATTTAATATTTATTTTACTCTGGAAATTATTCTTTTAATATTAATTTCTTGTTAATTACAATGTTACTTGTTTAGTGGTGGTTTTAATTGTAAAATATGGGACGTGGCTCCTTTAAGAATTCTGTTCCGGTTGTTTTCCATATAAACTGGTGATACGTTTAGGTTATACGAAAGCGCATTGCATTCACAAAAGAGAAATGTGCTTTACTGCGTAATACGGATTTGGGAATGCGATGCGCTTGCGTAAGGTTCCATACGGTAATACATTTAGCATATTTAGCAGACGCCCTTATCCAGAGCGACGTACAAGAAGTGCTTTAGGTCTCATTCTAAGGATAATATACAGTAATATAGCGAGGAGATCATACCTGTTGTGAATGCGGAGCTATTAGGTGTAATTCAGGGAAATTTAGGAAGTGTGAGTGGATGCACTGAAGTTTCTTTATTTTTTTGTTCGGGTTTCGTTCATTTGCCAACACAATGCAGAGTGAAGGAGCAGATCACTCGCATAGTAATGCACACTGTGGTAATCACGCGTTAATAATAGGAGTTCCGTTAAAGTGCATTTTCGTTAATGCGTTAATAACTACGAAAGCGCTAATAGTAATATGATGTGAGTGAGTTATCAGTGTGTCACTAAAACAGGTTCTAAAAACGACTGCTTATTGCTAAAGTAAGTACAAGTATTTTAACTCGAGTAAAAAAGACTATTTTAGTCTTATGCAACATCAGGATCTGTACTTCTACTGAAGAATGTGTGCACTTTTACCATCTCTGTTAACTCAGTAACACTCGTGAGCTCTTCCTTTTCAATGAACCCGGCCGACCTTGAAGTCTCCTAAAAGATGTATAAATGTGATAATATAAATGACCTGGTCGGTTGTTGTGTAACTGTTGTTGTAGTGCGGTTTTAAACTGTATGCTTCTTCGCTTAGAAAACCAGACACTTTTTTTTCTCTCATAATTCTTTCTGTGGATATTGCCGTTTTAGCGTTTCCTGTTTACGTGTCGGCGTCTTCACACTTCGTCTTTGTCCTTCTGAGTGTGACGCGCAAAATTATGCGTTCGTGGTTATAAACTGAGCTGCTCACATGCTTTGGTAAGAACAATCTGTAACGCCATCGTAAGATCGCTTAAAGATGGCGTGTTTCTGAAATAGCCTGGATTTCTCCTCGTTCCGGACCTTTTTCCGTTCTTTCAGTGAAATTTATTTTAGACTCCACAGTGTTGCAGAAGCGTAACGTCACCTGTTCAGGTAACTGTCTTACACGTCTTTTTCATGGTGTTTTGGCATTTCTTTGTGTGGAAAGACATCCGTCCACAAGCATCATATCCTTCGCCACCCCATCCTACCACAACCTTTATGACCTTCACCACTCCATCCAACCCCAACCTTGTATTGGATGTTAGATTGGATGTTAGTTTGATTCTCAGATTAGAGGATAGGATTGGATGTTAAATTGGATGCTTAGGTTGGTAGTATATTGGCAGTATTATTGGATGCTAGATGTTTACATTTACAGCATTTAGCAGACGCCTTTATCAAGAGCTATACGATCGGATGCGAGTTTGGATGCGAGATCGGACCTGAGATCAGAATTATTCTGGTCAGATGTAATATGGTGAGATTTAAATAATTTCTTCACATTGTGTGAATTAGATTAGAATGGTCAGAGGCGTCTTGCTGAACCTGATCCTGAAAATAACTAACTTTCCCGGGTTTAACTTAAACATGATCTGCTGAACTGTTCGCTCTTGTGTTCGTGTTAAACAGACCAAGTTGTAATGTGGTTAATGTGTGTGTGTTTCAGGTTCAGCAAGCGGCCCTCACTATGTCTGATGGGGACTACGATTACCTCATCAAGTTCCTAGCCCTGGGGGATTCTGGGGTGGGAAAGACCAGCTTCCTGTACCAGTACACAGATGGCAAGTTCAACTCCAAATTCATCACCACAGTGGGAATAGACTTCAGAGAAAAGCGTGTGGTAAGTCACGTGTGTGTGTGTGTTTGGTTTGGATATTAGATTGGAGGTTAGATCGGATGTTAGATTAGAGGGTAGATTGGATATTGGATTGGATGCAAGGATTGGATATTATGTTGGTTGTTGGATTAGATATTAGATTGTTTGCTAGATTGGATGCTTGGTTGAATGGTAGATTGGATTTTAGATTTGTTTGTCTGATTCGATGCTATACTGATTAATTGAATGATAGGATTCCAGATTTGATGCAAGATTGGATATTAGTTTGACTGATTGGATGCTAAATTGAATGTTTCGATTGAGTGCGAGATTGATTGTTTGATTGGATGTTAGAATGTTTTGTTTGATTACATGTTAGATTGAATATTAGTTTGGTTGTTTGGATGCTACATTGATTGATAGATTGATTATTTGATTGAATGTTAGATTTGATGATAAACAATCAGTTTGGATGTGAGATTGGATATGAGTTTGGATACCGGTTAGATTGGATTTTCGATTAGAGGTTAGTTTGGATGCAAAGGATTGGCTGTTAGTTTAGCTGTCAGATTGGATTTGATTGGATTGATTATTTGATTGAAAGTTTGATTGGATGCTAGGTTGTTTTGTTAGATCGGATGATAGATTGGAGTTTGGATATTAGATTAGAAGTTACGTTGGATGTGAGGATTGGATATTAGTTTAGCTGCTAGATTGTATTTTAGATTGTTTGATTGGATGCTGGATTGAATGGCAGATAGGATGCTAGTTTGTTTGATTGTATGTTAGATTAGAGGTTAGATTGTTTGTTAGATTATGATAATGTTATGATAATAAGGTCCACTGGTGAGGTTTTACACCTTTTCCCATCCTACCATTCTTCACCTCCACGTCGTCCGCTAGCATTCCGTAATGATTATCCCTTAAGTCAATAATACAAGAATGCGGATCTTGAAAGTTGCCTTGGTCACGCCTCTTCCAACCAAATACAGGAGGAAAGAAAGATTTTTCTTATTTAGTTTATTCGATACTAGAAATGCGCATTCCATCCGAATCACCGTCACAGAGAAATGCACTGGTTCTGGTTCTGTTCTTGACCAGAGGAGAACTCGGGCAGCTTCTCATGCTCTTCCGCACAATCTTCCGATCTCCTGCCAAGTTCACCTGACGCCTCGTTTCGCAAACAGAGCGCACGAGAAGAAAAGTTGACCGTAATTGTAGGGACGGATTATTGGAATGTTTGGAGCAGGGACAAGCGGTTCTTCCAGGAGGAGCTCCACCTACAGAACAAACACGGGCCAGTCCTCCTAAACAAACATCAGCGGAGACCATTAAGAACCACAGCCTTGTGGATTTATCACGTACGAAACTGCTCGATGTTGCATCATCATATTAGCACACCGGATTCTGATTGGTCGGCACGGTTTGGGTTTTCTGTGAACTTTTCGGACACCTGACCATGTTGTGTGAACATCTCAGTCCACTCTTTCTGGAAACTCCTTTGTTTAGGTTCTGATCAGTGTGGAAAACCCATCCCAATGATGTTCAGTAGGTTCAGGAGCTCTGTGGCAGGAAGACCTTCCATAGCGTGTACAGCAGACCTTCATGGATCCGGATTTGTGACACAGGACCTCCAGAGTCTTTCTGGATCGGTTTAACTGACATCAGAAGGCGTCCACCACAAAGTGTGGTCTTTCAACATTGTGGTAACTGTTTGGTGAAGAACGACGTGCTGGTTGGAATAAGCAGGCGTCCAAATACTTTTGGCATTACATATTGCTTCATTACACCTCATTAGTGCTGCACGATAAATCTGAAAAAAAATCATGATCTCGATATCCGTGCACTTCCGATTCACTTCCGAGTCTGGTTTTTACTTCTGTGTGGAGGCTATGGCGTATCCTACACCGTTACCTACACCGTAACCTGACCTCTCCAAAAAAGTAACTATGCACCACGTCAACGCAGAACCCGAGGTCTGTAATTGGTCGTTTTTAAAGTCCGTAGCGAAGAAACAAAGCATGGACGTGATGCAGGTAGTCACCGTTGTTGCTACAGCAGAAACCCAAAACTCAAACACCTCACCAGCGTCAACTAGTGTTTGGGAACAGTCACTGCAGTGCGTAGGTTACATCGTTCACTCCACGCAGAAGTAATAACCAGATTCCTTGCGTTCACATTATGTTACGTTCACACGCTGTTAATGTTTTTTTTTTTTTACATGACATTGGTTATTGATTGTCCTGTTTTTTTGTTTTCGTGTTTTATTTTGTACTTGAGTGCAGTAAATATATGTATTGAAAAATTGAGAGAGAACTGTTATCCGAATTGGAGAGAATAGAGCAGGGATCCTGCAGCACTGCACCTCATCATGGAGATATTAGTGAGATACACTACTGGGCAAAAGTATCGGGACACCAGATGTGGTTCCTCCCACAAAAGCAGATGTTTTTGGATGGATGCTGTAGAGTGTGCACATGATCAGCTCCAGGAAGGATAAGAAGAAGAACGAGGAGAAGGAGGAGAAGGAGAGGGAGAAGAAGAAGAAGAAAGAGGAGGAAGGAAAAGAAAAAGAAGGAGAGGAAGGAGTTCTCCTGCTATTAAGCTCTAACGCACCCCAGGGCCTCCACATCATCTCCACTTCTTAACTTTACCTCTGGATGAGGAAAAATCCAATCTAACTTTAAGTGAAATGTGTGTGTGTGTGTGTGTGTGTGTGTGTGTGTGTGTGTGTGTGTGTGTGTGTGTGTGGGAGAAGGATTGAAACTGATATAACTATCATCCTAAAGGTGTATAAATCCAGTGGCCCTGAAGGTGCAGCAGGTCGTGGTCAGAGGATTCACCTGCAGCTGTGGGACACAGCTGGCCAAGAGAGGTGAGAACCTTCACACCATGAAACTCCTCCCCCCTTTCTCTCCATCCTTCTCTCTTTTCCCTTGCTTTCTTGCTCTTGGTCTTACTCTGTTTCTTTCCATCTTTCTACCTATTGCTTTTTGCTCTCTTTCTTCTCGTCTTTATCTCTCTCGCTCTCGCTCTCTTTTCAATGTCTTTCTCGCTTTCCCTTTCTTTCCACCTTTCTCTCTTTCACAATCGCTTGCTTTTTTCTGTCCCGTCTCACTCTCTTTTTCTCTCTCTCTCTCTCTCCACCCCTTTTCTTTCTCTTGCTTGAACATTCTTTCTTACGTTTTTCTGTCTATTGTTTCTCTTTCTCTCATTTCTGCATTTTTCATGCTTACTCTCTTGCTATTTCTCTTCTTGCCCCCCCCTTTTCACTCCCATGTCATCTTCCTCTCTTTCTTTTACTCTTACATTCTCTCATCTCTCTCTCGCTCATGCTCTCTCTCGCGTTTTATATCTCGCTCTTTTATCTCTCACATTTTTATCGTTTTGCCTAATTGATGTATAAACAGTAATTGATGTATAAACTATAATTGATGTATAAACAGTAATTGATGTTGTAAATGATGTATAAACAGTAATTGATGTTGTAAACTGTATGTAATTGATTAATGTTTATGACTCTGGATAATAAATAAGGAATATTTTTGCGGCTGCAGGTTCCGTAGTCTGACGACGGCGTTTTTCAGAGATGCGATGGGATTCCTGCTGCTGTTCGATCTGACCAACGAGCAGAGCTTCCTGAACGTCCGGAACTGGATGAGTACGAATCCCACCTCTATCCATCCTTCCATCCGCTCTTACAGGATGAGATTTAGCCTGAGCTCTGAGGCGTGTGTGTGTGTGTGTGTGTGTGTGTGCGTGTGCGCGCGTGTGTGCAGGTCAGCTGCAGATGCATGCGTACTGCGAGAACCCCGATATCGTGCTGTGTGGGAATAAGTGTGATCTGGATGACCAGAGAATCGTGAAGGAGGAAGAAGCTCGGGAACTCGCGGCTAAATATGGGTGAGAGGAAAAAAAACTCATAAATGTCATCTAACATCACGTCTGTCCAACTGTCTAAATGTCTGTCCAGTCTACCTCTCTGTCCATATATCTGTCTGTCACGTCTGTTTGTCCACCGCCTACTGTCTAACTGCCTATCTGTCTGTCCAACCATCTCCCTGTCTGTCCTATCGTCTCTCTGTCCATCAGTCTACCTCTCTGTCCATCTACCTTTCTATTCACGTTTCTCATTATCTCTCTGTCTACCCATCTCATATTCTGTCTGTCTATCTCCCTGTCGGTCCACACTACTATCTGTCTCTCTCCCTTTATCTGTCTGTCCACACATCTAACTATCTGTCCAGACATTTGTCTGTTTCTCTCCCTTTATCTGTCTGTCCACACATCTGTCCGTCTGTCCACACATTGTCTTTCTGTCTCTCCATCTATTTATTGGACCATAGACCTGTCTGTCCACCATCTAACCGTTTGTCTCTCCATATATTTATCTATCAACCATCTAACTGTCTTGTCTGTCTTCATACGCACCTAATTGTCTGTCTCTCCCCCCCCCCCCCCCCCGTCTATGCACTCATCTAACTATTTTCTATCTCTAAACTATCTAATCGGTCATTCCCTCCCTCTCACTCCATCCATCTGTCTCTCCACCAGCTATTTCCTTCCGTCCATCAAACTGTCTGTCTGTCTGTCTGACAGCCTCCCAACCCATTTCTCCATTCTTCTACTTACCCGTCCATCACATGCACAATTCTCTCCATCCCCCTGCCAACTGGGCGAACTATTATCTGTCTATAAATCCACTCCTTTATTAACATTCCTCTAGTCTATCCCTCCATACCCCAGTCTGTCTCTCAGTCCCACCTGTCAACTCGTCTTTCCATTATCCATTTATTTCTCCCACACGTCTGTTCATCCATCGCTCCAGCCAGGTAATTCCCTCTTTCCCTTTATCCCTCTGTCTGTTTATCAGTCTGTCCATCTTTTTACCCTTTAGGATGTGCCGATGAGACGAACGAGTGCAGATTTATACTTGTTAGCATCCTCGTGTGTGTGTGTGTGTGTTAGGCCAAGACGTGCTAATCTAAAAACAAATGTGCCGATGCAAATAGACGCAAATAACGAGTGCAGGTGTCTCGGGATTCATATCGTGTGTGGTTGTGTGTGTGTGTGTGTGTGTGTGTGTGTGTGTGAGCGCGACCAGTTTCAGTATCCTATAAAACAAAAGCTGGTTATTTGCCAGGGGAATGACTGGATTTAGGATCGTTGCGGAAACGATCTGCAGGCATCTGGAGTTCGATTTCACGATTGCAGATTTATACTTGAATTCGCATCCTGTCGGTGCAGAAAAACACGTGCGTTAGCACGAAGGCCAAGATTCGCGGGGGGGGGGGGGGTGGGGGTTGGGGGGGGTGGGGGGGGGGTCGTTAAAATGCATCGGCGGTGTACCAGCTGTTCACGCAAAGCAAATTCCTCCGACTTTTTACCTCCCGTAAATGAATCATGATGAGGCCGAAAGTATTGGAACAACTGATGCGGTCCTTTGGTTCTTCTCCAAACTGTGACCATGAAGCATCTGAACTTCAGGAAATCTCACTGGGTTGGAAGATGTGGAAGATCCCCTTTCTTTGGAATTCCTCCTCCACCTCCTCCTCACCGTCTCACCTGACTTCACTAACACTCATATCTAAATGAATCTCCACCAAGATCTAGTGGAACATTTTCTGTGTAGAATGGAGGGATTTGTGAGATAAAATATCGGGACTAAATGTGAGGGTGGTGGGGGCACATGTTGTATTTGAGGTAACCACAAGCGTTAATTATAACCTCCATTCTTCTGGAAAGATTGTTCCACAAGACCACGTGGAGATTCGTTTATCCATATAGGCGTTACTGAAGCATTGATGTTGGATGAGAAGGTTCCTCAGAGCTCTATAGTAGCTCTATATTGTTGTAACACGCTGGAGAGGAACCGCGCATGGGTGGAGAAATAGTCTGGTGTTCCAGTACTTTTGAGCAGGCGACGTACTGTGTGAAAATCCGCCTATAGCTTTCGTTTTATTTTTGTTTTTGTCAGAATGTTTTTCTGGATGTGACTCACCGTATCTCTTTTCTGATCTGAGTGAAGTGTGATAACGATCCACACACATGCACACCCTGGGAAATTCCCGATTCTGATTGACCTTAATAGAATGTCTTAAACAGACAAATGTATTTATTTATGTATTTATTTTTGCCAGTATCCCGTACTTCGAGACGAGCGCGGCGAACGGGGAGAACGTTTCCCAGGCCGTGGACGTCCTGCTCGATCTGATCATGAAGCGCATGGAGAAATGCGTGGACCGATCGTGGATCCCCGACGGCACGCTGCGATCCAACGGCCACAGCGGGAGCGAGCTGGTCGAACCACCGACGCAGGAGAAGAGCAAGTGCGCCTGCTAAAGGCCGAAAACGCAGACTACGCGACTTTTTATTTACCGTAACGTCCACTTAGCTAAATTTTTACGGGCGCATAAAGCGGCATCTAGTGGTCAAACAGTGCCATTACATCACCTAATTCAACATCCCGGGCTGGATTTCATCTTTTTACAGCCTGAGGTTTAAATAGAGATTTTTATAATAATATTTTTGCATAAATAACGACGCTATCCTTAAAGGCAGATGGAATTCGCAGGATCTCGATAGCGTGGATTGTGTGAATGTGTACTTGTTTATATTTTCTAACAAGATGCAATTCGGGTTGGGTTACACGAAGAAAATCTGCATGTCTGTGTGTGTGTTTTATCTTTTGATTAGGTTGAGGAGAAAATACGGATCAATATGTTATGATTTATAAAAAAAAAAAAAAAAAAGATTCATTAAAGGTGATTCATTAAAGCGTTCCGGAGGCCGTGTTTCCAGACACGACTAAAAGCAACGGGCACAAACAATCCATCCAGTAAAACAAATAAATATTTTAGTTATACATTGTTTCCACACGACAGTTAGTAATGGAAGTCTGTCTCAAAATACAAAAATAAAGTGTAGGCCACACCCACTTCTTAAGTGATTATTGGATTCTAATTCGGAGACGGTGCAAAGTTCTCCTTTACAGCAGGTGGCGCTGTGAAGATCTGCATAACTACAGGAAAATGTCTGATGCCACCTCAATCTCCATCCCATTCCCCCATCCTATCGTTCATAGAATCGATACACCACTGAAACCAGAGCTATGTCAAAAACATAGTCGGTGCTAGAACGCAATGTAGGCAGCCATGTTGGATGCTGAAAGTGCATTTGGAACTTTTTATCGGAGGCGGAGCTTAAAGGGACGATTTCTGTGAAGTTAAAAAAAAGACCTACATCATACATGCTGTGTGTAGTCTTGGAAACCGTCATGAGATGATTGAGGTGCTCATGGTCTTTGATGGTGTACTTATTGATCTTCATATAAGTTTGGGTTGGTGGAGCTTCCATAGACTCAAGTAATTACCCTGTAGGCCACGCCCACAGTCTTTGTTCATTTGACGACTGTACATGTGCTTATAGAAAGTGTGGAATGTATAATGGTAGGTGGAGTCTATTGAATAATTTGGCCCCGCCCCATGATTTGAAGTTCTAGTTTCTAACTTCATTTGAATATAATTCGAAGTAAGCACTATTGAAGTCTCTAGAAGCTCCGCCTCGATCTTGAAGGTGTAGTTTTTGTGCTTCAGAAACTAAATTTCCCTAGGAGGCGGAGTCTAAACGAAACATTTCCATTATATCTAGCTTCTACAAACGATACGACATAATTATAGAGCCGAGCGGCATCGACGTCTTGTGAGATGGGAGTCTCTTTAGGCTCCGCCCCTTTAAAAAACTTGCCTCCTGAATATCGTGCACACAAATTGATGCGATTTTGGAGAGGAGGAGCTTTCTATACCCAGTGTTTGATGCGCCCCCTAGTGTTTCAATGTGGATTTGAATATAGAAATAGACCTCCATCACTACCAGCAAGTTTGTTTTTTTTTTCCTTTAAAGGAATAAAATTCCCCAGGATTTTTAGGCCTTCGACATCGATGTCATATAGTACAATACGTGGTGTTTAGCGATTTCAGTGTCTGTATTGTAAAATGATATAGTAATTAGTGGTGTGCATCATCACAGCTTTCCTGCAGGGCTGTGAATCGGTTTAGTCAGATTGTGGTTGGAGTCTGGTCTGGGACGTGTGGAATTCAAACGCGAGATGATTGTGATCGTGTTGCGTCCGTCTTTGCCGCTTGGTGTTTTTTTTTTTTTCTTCCTATGTTTCGTTCTATTGCTGGCCGTCAATCAGAACTTGAGAAAACACGAGTGAGGAACATTGACTTGCTCTACATTTCACTTTACCTCTGAATGAATGTCCTGGATTCATAC
>JACRUU010000019.1:20816845-20849345 GCA_030449085.1 Kryptopterus vitreolus
TGGTAGTGACTCTATAGTGACAGTAGTGACTCTATAGTGACTCCGTTGTGACTGCAGTGATTTTTTTGTGATGCCACATTATATGTGCCCATATTAAATGTACACATGTGTGCATTTGTGTGTGTGTGTGTGTGCATGTGTGTGCGCGTGGGTCTGTGTGTGTGCATGCATGAGTGTGCACCTTGAATCTTGAATGCTCTGTGGAATTCTTGTCTCCACTTGAAGCAGCAGAAAGTGCATGCTGCTGACACGAAGCCTTCAAGAACCGCGTTCACACACACACACACACACACACACACACACACACACACACACACACACACACACACACACGACAGCCACCTGCCAGATGCAGTTCAGAAACAGAAACACTCCTCGACTGGGCTCAGGATCTCATGCAATCTCACAGCATGACTCTTCTCCTGTCAGATCTATTCTCTCTCTCTCTCTCTCTCTCTCTCTCTCTCTCTCTCTCTCTCTCTCTCTCTCTCTCTCTCTATACCCCCCCCACACACATACACTTCCATTTCATCACTTATCATGAACATCACACTCTTCTGTACTCCTCTTTCTGTCTGTAATACAGATCCCACATCCACACACTGCACATCATTTTATTTTATATTCATTCTACTTTCTTTTCAATATAAAATATTACTTTCACTTTTATAAAATTCACTTTCACGTCCTTTCTGGTTGCTAAAGTGAATAAAAATCTGATCTTGTTCAGTTCAATTTCATTTTATTTATGTTGCACTTTATGAACAGTGGATATTGTCACAAAGATCTTCACACAAATATGATAAAGAAAATGTTCAGTCTGAAGAGGAAAAAAACAGACTGGATCAAGTGTCCTGTTAACCTCCAGTGCTGTATGGGTCAAATCCTGCATGTATGGAGCGGTAATATGGGAGGTGGAGGGGAGAGAGAGAGAGAGATTTATATATATATATATATATATATATATATATATATAATATATATATATACAATAGATAGAGAGAGAGAGAGAGAGAGAGAGAGTGATAGATAGATGGATGGGTGGATGGATAGACAGACAGACAGATAGATAGATAGATAGATAGATAGATAGATAGATAGATAGATAGATAGATATATTGATAGATAGATTGATAGATAGATAGATGTCTCTGATCTTGGTTAATCTTAGTCCAATGTTGATCAGGTGATGGTGATGTTGGATTGGTGAACTTTTTTTAGGTGGGTTCTTGATTGAGGTGGTCCTGCTGGTCTTGATTGAGGTGGACCTGGCAATAATGGTCTCATAGTGAGGTTCTTCAGCAGTGGTGGTCTGGATTTAGTTTTTTTTAATGGTGTTTTTGATTGAGGTGGTCCTTGTAAGGTAGATAATTGATTGAGGTGGTCCTTGCAGGGTTTGTCTTGATTGAGGTGGTCTGTAGGTATTCCGAATTCCTGGAAACTCTGAACCAGTAATTTAGTAGCAGAATTGAACAACCCTCACTGGGAATTATGGAACATGTGGAATATGTTGGTTCTGACCAAAACCGACACGACCAAAACTAGAGAACCTCATCCTAGACTCTCAGAAGAAAATAAACGCTGGGGAAGCCACAACCCCCGATGCTGAATATGAAGCTGATCTCCTCTGTCTGTTGTAGATGGGATGGATAAAGCTCTCTGGGTCATGCATCAGCACACTGCATTAGTGAAATTTTGACCAATCAAAATGCGTGAATACATTCGCTGACAGGAAGGGGAGGGGCAGAGCACCGAGTAATGAAGTACTGATCGACTTCATATCATTACACAGATCAACCAAGCATTATATTTCTGATAGATGAAAACCCTCTGTGTGTGTTGTGTGTGTGTGTGTGTGTGTGTGTGTGTGTGTGTACGAAGAGAGAGAGAGAGAGAGGTGAGAGGGAGGGAGAGAGAGAGAGAGAGAGAGAGAGAGAGAGAGAGAGAGAGAGAGAGAGAGAGAGAGATAAATGTGTAAATATGAGATGCTGGGGTTCATTAATAATGTAGCAATCCAACATTTTATATTTGCTTATAGAAAACACAACACACACACACACACACACACAACACACACACAAAACACACACACACACACACATAAACACACACACACACACACACACACACACACACACAAAAACACAAACAGACACGCACACATACACACATATATATTAATTATATTTTGAATTGTTACATATTAAATTATTAAGAGACAGAATGATGGACAGTAGCAGACAGGCAGAGAGAGAGAGAGGGACAGGGAGGGAGAGATAGAGAGAGAGAGGGGGGAGAAGGGGGTGAGAGGGAGGGGGTTAGAGAGAGGGGTAGAGAGAGGGAGAGAGAGGGAGGGAGGGGGAGGGAGAGAGGTAATAGAGATATAGGGAAAGAAAATATATAGATAAAAAGGAAACAAGAAATGACAGACAGCCTGTGAATGACAGAGAGATAGAACGATAGATAGAGACAAAGAGAGACTGTCAGAAAGAGAAAGAGCAAGCTCTAGTGAGTATGACAGAGGAAAAGACAACATTAGAATGACGGAGTAAGAGAGAGGAAGAGAGTGACAAAGAAAGATGTTAAGAAGTAGAGAGAGAGAGAAAAAAGAAGGACAAAGAGAGAATAAGAGAGAGAGAGAGAGAGAGAGAGAGAGAGAGAGAGAGAGAACATTTTAATGAGAAATAGAAAAGAGAGAAGGACGGGAGAGAAATAAAAAAGATGAGCGGCAGAGAGAATGTTGCTGTTTAATACTCAGACACTGGTTTTAATTAGATTACTGGGGTATAAGAGGAATAAAACACCTCAGGAGGGCAGATTGAATTCTTTCAAATTCAAATTTAAGGATTCCTTCAGACCCCTTATGTTTCCGTGCTTTTCCAATAGGCAGAGGTGAATTATTTTTCAGATGGCTTTTTATTCCTACTTCTTACATTTTCACTGAATTATCTGTACTTTCTACTCCTTAAATTTTAAAAATAGCCCTCATTATTTCATTTTTGGCTTGTTTTCATTCATCATTAAAAAAACAAAAAATTATGCAGATAAACGTCTCCACCCGGATAGAGTGAATGTGATTGTGGTTGGATGAGATATAAACATATACCATTCCGACACCCTATTGGTTTGTACTCGATCCATCGCACCTGCACACGACAACAAATCACGTCACACTCCAGCAAGGACAAAAATATCTTATACATGATTATTTCTCCACTACTGAATCATTTATCAAATGGGTGTTTTCTCCGCAAATGAAACTACAGTAGGGAGTTCTCTAGAGAGACGTTTCAATAAATTAGCGATCGGTGCCTAAACTTTTATCCTTAAGGGCATTTTTCCCCCTTTACATTACTTTTATATTTTAAGTAGCTTTGAAACCAGTATTTTTTTTACACTTTTACTCCAGTAAAAAGCTTGACTTCAAACTTCTACAGAAGTCTTTTTAAACCCTAATATCTACACTTCTACCTGAGGAATGAATGGGAATACTTTTCACACCAATGCCAGGAGGGATCTGGCTTAGTGTTCGGAAGAGCGAGGGTTCAGGCCCCAGTATTACCACTGTTGGGGCCCTTCAGCAAGGCCCTTAAACCGTTCATGCGTAAACCTACATTCTTAACTTCTGATTAAGAAGAACAAAGGTTCAGGTCCCAGTATTATCATTGTTGGGCCCTTCATCAAGGCCCTCAACCTGTTCTTGGCTACATTCTTACTCCTGATTCCTAATAAGCAGTGATGAGAGGATTTCATTGTGCTGTAATGTATACATCTGAACTAAAAGCTTTCCTTTCGTTCTTTCTTTCTTTTGTGAGTATGAAATATGCAGCAGTAACGAGTCAGTTATTATTAAGAAATGAAATATGTATAGTATCACCAGAAAAAAAAAAAAAACTCCACTGGAACTGGAAGCGATTTCTAATGATTAATTGTTTTATTCAGCAGAAACGTGAGGCTGTGAACATGTGACTCTGTGTGTGTGTGTGTGTGTGTGTGTGTGTGTGTGTGTGTGTGTGTGTGTGTGTGTGTGTGTGTAGGTTAGGTTTTTGGAGTTTCACATTTGAGAGAGCAGCTAATTCCGGTTAATGATCCTGATATCTCCACAGTGCGCTGGAGTCTACACCAGGACACACATCACAGGAAAACTCTGTCACGTTCATGACAGCCTTATTAACTCGTGACAAACTAGATTCTCTCTCGTGCCTTTTTCTGTTGGGGCTTCGGCGAGTAGGAACGCTTTCAAGTACTAAACGTTCCTTCACGAAGATTGTGTTAAAGCACTGATACCGTTTTTTAAAGAGAGATCAGTGTGCACAGCCCGGCTTTGTTGTTTTTTTAATTTTACACCAGTTGTACATGTGCTGATCACTAGCAGATACTAATGTGTTTAAGGAAGAGCTCAAGTCATTTCACTAGAAGCTAATTAGATACACTGGTATATTAGAAATTCTTGCTATATATAAGGTTCAAGATAATGTCAGAACATGATAGCTTAAATGTTTAAAATGGTTTAAGCTAATATCAGAAATTGCTAGAAAAACGTTGAAGCTAATATCAGAGCTTGTTAGCTGGACGGTTTAAAACGGTTTAAGCTAAAAGCAGACTTTGCTATCTAACATGCTTAAAATGGTCTAAGGTAATATCAGCATGTTTAAGCTAGAAGAATGTTTAAGCTAATAACAGAAATTGCTAGCAAGAACAGTTAAGCTATTATCAAAAATTGCCAGCAAGATTTTTTAAGCTAATATCAGAGATTGCTAGCAAAATGTTTAAATCCAGTTTAAGTTAATATCAGAATTGCTATCAAGAATTTTTAAGCTAATATCAGAGCTTGTTAGCGGGAAGGTTTAAAATGGTTTAAGATCAAATCAGACTTTGCTAGATAAAATGCTTAACATGGTTTAAGCTAATATCAGAAATTGCTAGCAAGAAAAACAGTTTAAAACAGTTTATTATCAGAACTTACTAGCTAAAATGTTTTTTGTAGTTTGAGCTAATATCCGATTTCTATCTATCTATCTATCTATCTATCTATCTATCTATCTATCTATCTATCTATCTATCTATCTATCTATCTATCTATCTATCTATCTATCTATCTATCTATCTATCTATCTATCTATCTATCTACTGATACAAGCTACAATAATTATTTGCCTGTTAAGTGTATTTTTTTGCTTGTTTGAATTTTTCCTTTTCTATAACCTATAATCATTAACATTTATATATTTATTTTTTGTTGTTATTTGATTGTTTTTATTTGTTACATTTTTATCCACAATAATAACTCTAAACAAGTAAGAAAATTAATTAATGACTCAATTGTATTTATCTTTCATTGGAATCCATACTTCTTTCATTTTGTGGTTAAAAGAAAATAACATTTCCATATTGGTGTTCATTTCTCAGTGAGTCCACAACATTGGGAAACTGGAGCATCTCGGATCTAGAATGATACAGAAATGTTAAGTCTTGGGATCGTTGTTGAGCTCTCCCCCCTGGTTCACAGTTCTCCGGTTGACCACTGGAGGGCAGTAGATTCCTGGAGATTTGGGATTGGGTTGTGAAAAATGGAGGAGAACATCCACGCTTCACCTCCATCCCCCTCTTCAGCTCATCATTTTTACTAAGATGCCATGTTCGGTGTTCGTCGGTGCGGAATTTCTGCCTGGTGATTTTTGCGAATACACTGACCTACATAATTTCACAAATTCACACTGCTCACAATCTGCTTTTATTATTGAGACGATGAGACGAGCGATTTCAGGACACTGGATATCTGTGGTCTTCAAACCCAAGAGGATTTCATGATCGTAGTATCGAGGTTTACGTTCCTCCGTCTTGTTCATTGTCTCCTGTAGTGTGATGTAACACACTCAATGAAAGGAAGTCAACTGTTACATCAATCCCTGCTTCCTGAACATCTAACACTCCAAGCAAACTGCATCCCTGGTGTAGAGCTTTCAAGGATGCCATGCAAACACAAGACCTGAGACCAGCTTCAGGAAGTGCTCAGGATTCACTTAAGGATGAATTTCTGGTTCATTCCCTGATCTCCAGAAGATCTCCAGGCTTGGAGAAGGTCCTGATCGATACTACCTACTCCTACAAAAATGTGTAATACATATCTGGTTTGATTCTTCAGAAATGCTCTAACACTAGTTGGACCAGGAATGTTTTTCCAGGTGAATTCCCTCCTACAAAAAGGTTCCTGGTCGACCAATTCTCTGATGGGAAGCCCCTCCCTCTCTCTTAAAACCAATCGGACCAGTTTCTGCAGAAGCTTGGACCTTGTTAATGTGAATAAAGGTGGATGAGGACCAGGAGTTATGAAGATGGACATGAATAGAAATGGGTTTGTTAGCGTGTTTTAGAGACCAGGTGATTGAGATGGTTTGGTGATGTGCAGGAGGCGTATCAGTAGAAGAATTCTAAGGATGAAGGCCTCGGAGGACGTTTACGAATGTGGTGAGGGAAGACATGCAGAAAGAGGCGGATATAGAGGACAGGGAGGTTTGGGGAAGGATGATCTGCTGTGGAGAACCTGAACGGGAGCAGCCGAAAGAAGGAGCAGAAGCAGAAGCGTTTATCCAATTTTGATTGTTTCTGTAGAAAGTTGGACCAAAGTAGAACTTTGGACTGTAGAAAGTTTGACTCATTATTGGACTCAACATTTGGCAGAAGCCCTTATCCAGAGCGAATTACAACTGAGCAAGGGACGGTTATGGCGCTGCTCAATGGCTCCACTAGTGGCAGCTTGCTGGGATTTGAACCTGTTCCAGTTTAGAGGCCAATACCTTAACCACTGAGCTCCCACCTCCATTTTGCTGTCGCACAAATAAAAAAACTTAAATTCCATTCCTTCCGGCAGAACGTTTAGTTGCAGAAGTCTTTACAAGGTAAGCCATTGGCAGCTTGGTAGTGGTGGATGGATGTGAACCTATGACCTTCCTATTCAAAGTAAAATATTCTAACCCACTTACAATTCCAATTAAGTTTTCAAGTTCATTTCTGAAACATTTGAATCACATTTTAATCTAGGTGAAGTATGTTATTAATCCCTGATGAAAAAATCCTGGGACAAATGTGGAAAGGAAAAATAGGGAACCTGGAATGTAGAAACCTTGAGATGAAATAAGGACTCAAACCCATCCTCCTCTGGGTGACACCAATAACATTATAAAACAGCCTTCTAGTCATGTGGAGTCCTGAACAGATCATAAATTATTTCAACATCTGAGATTGTTATAGATTCAACACCAAAACATAAAAACTCCTCCATGTCCATGTTTGAATGTTCTTAAATCTCCGACATCACCAGGGGCATCCCAAATGATGGAAGTCATTCTTTTTGCCTGCCTGAAACTCTGAGGTTTAATTTTGCACAATTAAACGAAATCATGAAGTTTTCCTTCCAGGCCGATTTTTAAAGCCGTGTTTTAAAGGATATTAAAGCTGTACGCGGTACTGGAAGGGTTTTTTTTCCACGAGCTGCCTGGAGCTCTCCTCGCTCTCCAGGGTTCGCGCGGTTTCACACAGCGGGAACGCCGAGCCAAACGCTTTCCAGCGTTGTGTTTTTTTTTTCGAGCTGCCAGAGATGAAAGGGAAAAAGCTCTCCTCGCTCTCCATGGGTTTGCGATCGCGCGGTGGCTATCACACAGCGGGAACGCCGAGCCAAACGCTACCTCGGAGCGAGCGTTGTGTTTTTTTTTTCTAAGGGATTTTAGTCATCTTTGTTCGACTTCTAGTTAGAGAAGCGGCAGAATTTTAAGTTTTTCATGATTGCAGAATTTTAAGTTTTTCATGATTGAAGAGGATGTAAAAGTCGTTCACTTTTAAAGCCGCCGTTTCTTTTCTCTGTCCTCGCTTTAATTGCTTCTTTTGTGTCCGTCATTCTTTCCGACAGAGAGAGAGAAAAAAGACAAGTCCTGAGTGAATTCTGGATCTGCAGCTGTCTTCATGTCTTTCCGGAAGACTTTTCTGCTAAACGGAAAAGTTCTGAAGCCAGCGGTAAGTTGAAAAAGTGAAAAGAAATGAATAGATTAAAACTACAGTAACAACAAAAAACGGTTTAGAAGTTTACCTACTTTTTACATAAGTAAATGTCAGAGCCCAAGCTACTTTGAGTATCAAAAGTGTACTCAGTTAGGGCTGAACGAAATATCAAATATTAGCAATAACATTGCGATACTTTTCACAGCGATATAAAATATGTTAATGTGGTGAATATCGGATGTTTTAAATTCAAGCATACTTTTCCAGAAGTCGGATATTACATTCACTAATGTCTTACGTGATGTGGGAGGAGACACGACTCCATTTTCCCCCATGTTGGTATAGATGGGGTATTTTATATATTATTTATATATTAGCCGACTCATGTCCGACTCATGTCCTGCAATGTGACACTGCAGTCTTGTAGGAGACCGTATAATAGCATTTGCTTGTCATTTGCGTCCTTGTGTTTGTATATGTGTGTGTGTGCGTGTATGCTGCCATTATTTAAATGATATAGTTTATGGATAATCAATATGTACAA
This sequence comes from Kryptopterus vitreolus, assembly GCA_030449085.1. Lineage (NCBI taxonomy): Eukaryota > Metazoa > Chordata > Actinopteri > Siluriformes > Siluridae > Kryptopterus > Kryptopterus vitreolus. The sequence continues at coordinate 20,825,385 of JACRUU010000019.1, forward strand.
CATCGCTTGATTAAAATACACCGTTCAACTGTTTGGGAGAAACACAATAGTACAGGACGTCTCTCACTTAACATCTACACCTATTCCATGAGTGCACTAAGCCCCGCCTCTGGATGGTGTTCGTGGGATGCAACTATTTGGCCCTCGAGCAGAGGCCCTTAATCCCCTGATTGATCAGGCTGCACCAGTTGTTAGGGTTCATTCCTAGTGCTGAAAAAATTTAATAATGGAAAAAAGGCAACGTGGAAGATCAGCGAATACATTCCTCAAGTCTGGTACTTCTTAAGGATTCATCATCTCATGCCACATTCATCACCGGATCAATCATTATATATTTATACAACTTTATAATCTCCGTAAAGCTGCTCTGTGACGACGTCCATCATGGGAAGGCGATTTTAAATCAGTGTGATTCCGTACGCTTGGCACGCTCACTTGTTTCTGCTTTGTTGTGACATTCCAGAGCGAGACGGAAGCTCATGCCGGCCGTGCCTTGACACCGAGGGACCCTGGAGGGGAACTTTTTTAGCAGTAATTACCGCCACAATCATCCTGCTGAGAAACGTTCAGCTGCACGGGTCGCTCTAGAGTGGAAATGCACCGTCGCCTTTTTCACCTCAATTCAGAGTTTCCGAGAACGGACTAACGGCAGGAAAAGCAGATTTGACTAAATGTTGTGATTTATGACCAGCCTTGACCGGCGTCAATGCCTCGGGGGCATTTCTTCTTCTTTAAAGAAAATACAATCGCTGTTATTATTCTCTGTCTGTATTGATTTTAAGAAACTATTGGGTTGGGGAAACTCAGGGATCATGATGAATTATTTAAGCAGGAAAGGATATAAAAAAACAAACTCTACGCACAGATTTTTTTTTTAAATCTTGATTTCCTGCTGAGTCAGCACGGCCTTCATTTAGCAAACGCTCCCAAGCTAGGATTAGTTTTATTCAAGTAGAATACAAATGTTGTATATTTATATATTCATTCATATCATCATCATGTTCTAAATACACGGGTGCAATATATTCTATTTCATTCTATATTCATTCATAACCCCCTACCCATCTTCTACCGCTCTAAAAATTCTACCGCTTTATCCGATCTTCCCTCGGGTCACGGGGAGCCTGTGCCTATCTCAGGCGTCTATGGGCATTAAGGCAGGATACACCCTGGATGGAATGCCAACCCATCGCAGGGCACACACACACACTCACAATCACACACACATTCACACACTAGGGACAATTTTCCAAGGTACCAATCAACCTACCGTGCATGTTTTTGGACCGGGAGCAAACCGGAGAACCCGGAGAAAAACCCCCCGAGACACGTGGAGAACATGCAAACTCCACACACACATGACCGAGATGGGAATCGAACCCGGACCCTGGCGGTGTGAGGCGAACGTGCTAATAATTTATAAATTATTCAGCAATTTTTTATATATTATTCAGCAATTTTTTTCCCTGCAATTGCGACCTCACAATTTTTTTTTCTTCATGGTAAAGGATGATCCTGCCCAAGAGTAAACATGACCTGTAAATTGGTGCACAAAGTCAGCGATAAAAAGGTTAGAAACTGCAGCACCTCGTTGTTTCCTCTGGTGCTTTGCCAAAAAAGTGTCGCAAATGAGTTACTGCTACTGCTGCTTACTCTGTATAATTACACATTGTCTTTGGCGTTCAGTAGAATTCCATTTTCCGACTCCAGCGTGACATGACGAGTCACAATATTTCCCCATGTCAAGATCCGACTCTGTTCTTACAGAAGGAACAGTGGAAAAAGATGTGTTTTTGTTGAAAATGCCTGTTAGGAAGTGCGAGTCTGACAGGAAACTCAACACTCGGAGATATTAAAAAGGGAATTCTGAATCATGCCATCACCAGAAAGTGATAATTTATTTGTCCTGGTCATGGTTCTACTGCTTCATAAGGATAATTAAAATAAAATATGAAAAAAGAACTCCAGCATAATTACAGAACAATTCCATTGTTTCTTCTTGGTCACATGACCAGGATAATAAAAAACAAAACAAAAAACAATTCTGGGTCACATGATCATATTAATTCAATGGTTTCATCTGGGTCACATGACCAGGATAATTCCACTGGTTCTTCTTGGTCACATGATCATTATAATTATTATTTTTTAGTTCTGTGTCACATGACCATCATACTTCTTTTTTTGCTAAAATTATTGTACTTTTTTTCCGGGTCACATGATCAGGTTAATTCAATCTTTTCGACTGGGTCACATGACCAGTATAATTCCACTGTTTCTTCTTGGTCACATGACCAGGATCAGGCTGTTAAGGAATTTTGCTTATTAAAATACTTACTGAATGAACACAATAGGAACAAACCCCAAGTGGTCCCTTTTAGTGTGTGTGTGTGTGTGTGTGTGTGTGTGTGTGTGTGTGTGTGTAGTACAGTACTCTGTTCCACATGATCGAGTGGCATCTCTTCAAATCCCTGTAGGCTGAACGACCCACATTCTCTCTCTCTCTCTCTCCCTCCTTCCCTCCCCTCCCTCATTCCTTACATCTCTCTCTTTATGCTCATCTTTCTCATTGTATCCTTCTTCTCCCTCTTTCTTTTTTCCATCCATCTATTATTTACCCTGAATTATTTGCTCTCGTTTGTCTCTTTTCTTTTTTTTTTACACTCTCGTGTTCTCCTGTCATCTTTCCTTTATTGCTCTATCCTTCATTTCATTATAGCCCTCCTTTAATCTTTTTCTTTTCCCATTCCCCCTCGCTTTTTCTCCCATTTTCCCTTCTGCACTCCTCTATTTCTCTCCCTCTTCCATAGCATCTCTTTCTATCCTGTCTTTTTCATAAGCATTTTATCTCTCTTACACACACACACACACACACACACACACACACACACACACACACACACACACACACACACACACACACACACACACACAAACACACACACACACACACACACACTTTAAATATTTCTTTTCGTTATTCCTGCAGATTCAGCAGCTGTGCAGACTGGGCTGTGTGTGTGTGTGTGTGTGTGTGTGTGTGTGTGTGTGTGTGTGTGTGTGTGTGTGTGTGTGTGTGTGTGTGTGTGTGTGTGTGTGAAAGCTCGGTTAGATAAAAGACGTGAAGACAAACCCTGACATCGCAGATCTTCCTCCCTGAAGCTCGACGTTTTCTCTCAAAATGTTTTATTATCATGTGACAGTCGCACAGCTGCCAATAGCTGCATTGTTCTAATACCTTGTTGTTGCTATAGTAACGGCTATTTCAAACAGACATGTAGGACAAAACGCTCCACAGGGGGGAAAAAACCCATGTAATCGTCGATATGGAGACCTTTTCTGTACAGAGAATTCATGTGTATGGAAGGAGTCTCCAGTGTCAGTCGGACGAAACATTTCCAAGATATCTTCAGGATGATAAGGTTTTTTTTTCGGGTCTTTGTAACTTTAAGAGAAAAGTCCATAATAGCCAGGGGCCTTTTCCTTTTTATTCCATCAATATTATTTATTTCATTGACTTTATACATAATATTTATTCCATCAATATTTCTCCTTTCATTCCATCAATATTATGTTTAATATCAATAAAATGCATAATATTGATGGAATGAAAGGAAAAAATAAATCAGTGACCTGTTTTTTTTCCCCTTTCTTTCCATCAATATTATCTATATTATTGGTGGGATAAAGTCTTTCCGATCATCAAAACATATATACATACACACTATGGCCATAAATTTGTACACTCCTGATCAGGAGATGTTTGTTGAACATTGTATTCCACATTTAGTTCTGTTATATAAGTTTTGCAACACGCCAGCAGATGGCAGCACAAGGCTGCACGTACAGTCACAGGGAGCACCGACCGTCATTGTAAAATACATCATCATGTGTATATCAGGGTTCCTACGGGGCATGGAATTGGGGCTGGGATCTCATAGTCTATTCCAGACATTGAAAATAAGGTGAATTGTGTACATATTTTTTCATCCAAATCATGGATTGTTTTTTTGTCGCTTTGTGTTTTCATTTCAGTTTATTAAAAAGTTTATTAAAATTTTTTGTTTATTTAATGCATTGTTTTTGCGCATTTTCCTATTGTCATGGTTAGGCTGTATTTTAGTGCCATCTGGGAAAGTCTGGTAAAAAACAGGAAATTTGATGCTACAGATTTGAGATTTGGGCGAAACGTCATATAAATTGAATCTCTGTTTTTTTTTTTTTAGAGTAAATTGGATTTTGGATACAAAGGGGAAAATGAGTTGCTGTGGAATGTTCTGTGGTTTGTCATGTTTATCCCGCAGTGCCACACACACACCTCTCCATTCATCAATCTGCTTTTATTTGGAATAAATGAGTCGTGCTGCTTCCTTTAGTCGCCACAAACTTTAGATAAATGCTACAGCTGGGTTTTGGTTTATTGAACGCCTGAAACCCAAACCAATTCCATGATGAAACCACGCCCCCTCTCAGAAACGAACTCTTCGGATTCGTCAGAGTATGTATTTGTATTGTATTTGGTATTTCCCGTGGGCAGGAGGCGGAGAACTACGGAAGCTCGCTGTGTCAAACGGAGGTGAAATCGTAACATTGATTTTTCAACATCAACATAAACCATAAACGAGAATTAATCGATAATGATGATTATAACCTCCCGGCTCTGGTTGTTATTTTGGTGTTGTTATTCTGTGTGTTGTGTTGAATGCAGGTCTTTTTAAACGGAGTTCCTAGCGTTCCTTTGATCCCGCCTTCATTTTGATGATATCACAAACGGATGTTCCTATCTAAGGCAGGAGAGGACCAGATAGAGACGTCAGGTTTAGAGTGGAAACCGTGTTTAAGAAAAACACAATTTCCAAAAAGTGTAATATTTTATACCATAGTGAATACCAGATTGTGATTGATTGGGAGGTTTTACCAGCATCCTGTAACCATAGTTACATCAATCTGTAATAAGGTTGACATTATAGCATTACGAGCGATGAAGTGAATAACACTGATTATCTCTTCATCATGGCACCTGTTAGTTTGAGGGATTTTTTTAGGCAGCAGCTGCACATTTTATTCTCAAAGGCCACGTGTTCGAAGCAGGAAAAAAAAGGATTAGAGCTGCAGGTTTCCAGTGTGACCGGAGGTGAACCGGGATCAGGGTCACTGATACATGTGTGTTTGGATCCTACAGACGAGCTTCTGTAGATCACATTACTGAAGATGTTCATGCTGTTAATGCTGTAAGGGAATTTCCTGGAATGGGAAACTGATTGATGTATGGAGGATTTTGGTGTAGCGGGAATGTTGAATACAGTGATGGAAGGGAAAACAATTGTTCTAAGGAACATGAGATTGCCTCCTGGATTACAAAAACTCCTGAACGGGAATGAACGTGACACATAACGTAATGGGGGAAAAATAGGGGGGGAGTCATTAAAAAAAAAGTAGGAATGCCCCACAATACCGACTTTATTCCTTGCAATTCCAAGTATCTAAGGCTGTGATCCCTGGAGAGATCTATGGAGAAGATGAAGCAGAGGAGATCACGTTGTATATTTCCTGTTGCTCTTTAATAAAAAAATTAAAAAAGACTTAATAAATCATCTCAAGGAGCACGGTGGCTTAGTGGTTAGCATGTTCGCCTCACACCTCCAGGGTCCAGGTTCGATTCCCGTCTCGGCCATGTGTTTGTGGAGTTTGCATGTTCCCTCCGTGCCTCAGGGTTTTTTTCTCTGCGTTCTCCGGTTTCCTCCCAGTCCAAAAACATGCACGGTAGGTTGATTGGCACCTTGGAAAAAATTGTCCCTAGTGTGTGTGTGTGTGTGTGTGTGCCCTGCGATGGGTTGGCATTCCATCCAGGGTGAATCCTGCCTTAATACCCATAGACTCCTGAGATAGACACAGGCTCCCCGTGACCCGAGGGAAGAACGGATATAGCGGTAGAAGATTAATGAATGAATGAATGAATGAATGAATATATCATCTCAGGCAATTACTCGATTATCGTTACGATAATCGACGGAATTCCGTATTATTAGCGATTATTATCGTAATCCAAAAAACTTTTCTCTGGGTGTGATTGGGAACAGCGGGATTCCAGCTCTAACTGAATTCTGATGCCGTTTTGATCTACAAAATATCAACGAGAGCTTTAACTCCATGGGAACTGTCCATGGTACTGAATCAGGTGATGATCTATGGATGGGTGCGAGACTTTACAGTTATAACGGTTCATACCAGAGTTTTCTTCTCCTCCGCATTATGCATTCACATCCTGTAACACCCACATCTAGATTATCACCTACTTATTGTAACGGTAGGTGCGCTGCACAGAGACACGGAGATCCGGAATACAAAACAAAGGGTTCATTTAAATAAGAACAGAGGAGACCACACTCAAAAGGAGCGGCCAGACGGAGCCTTGCGCTGCGCGCCTTCTCTGGAGTACTAGAGTACCGGAGAGTCCTCAGACGCATTATGAATATAAATCATTCACATATATCAACGCCCGGACCGGGAAATGTAACACCCACATCTAGATGTGTGTGTTATGAGGAGCGAGGAGAAGGCAGGGAGGGAGAGGAGAGAGAGCACCGTGACACTTATAGCGTTTACACATTCAGGAATTCTATTAAAACCCTCTCTCGTTCTCTCATTCTTTCTATCTCTTCATCTCTCATACTCTCTATCTACCATCTCTCATTCTTTTTATCTCTCATCAATCATTCTCATTACTTCTCTCATTCTCTCCATCTTTCATCATCTCTCTATATCTTACTCTCTCCACTCTCCATCTCTCATTCTATCCCTCTCTCCATCTCTCATTCTCTATATATTCATTTCTCCATATCTAAATTTCTACATCTCTCATTCTCTCCATCTTTCCATCTCTTCATCTCTCATTCTCTCCATCTCTGTAAACACTTGAATCTGTTTCGGGTTTAAAGTGTGCTTAAATCAAATCCCCATTTAATCCTGCCTGTGATGTTTAACACTGATACGTCTGTGAGTGTGTGTGTGTGTGTGTGTGTGTATGTGTGTGATGAACATGCCTCTGGGTGACATTTCTACATGTTTATCTGTCATGACATTGTGTGTGTGTGTGTGTGTATGTGTATGTTTAGCATCATATGACAGCTTCACTATGATGCAGTACTTAATCGCTGCCTTTAAAACCTTTTCTCTCTCCATCCCCCTCTTTCTTTCTCTTCCTTTTCCATCCCTTCTGCTCTCTCTCTCTCTATCCTCCTGAGACGTGTTTTGTTGAACGAATTCCGTCTAAAGCAGTGATGTGGAACACCGAGTCTGACGTTTGTGTGAGTGACAGCCGAACCCTGGGAAGTAAAGTCCTGGTGAAAATCCATGGGCTTGCTCCATCCTCGTGCTGGGTGTGTGAGCTTCTCCTGATTCCGATGCCTGGAGTCAGTGCAGTAGATCTGGAGAATCCCAATCCAAAACCTGCTGCCTGCTCACTGAGGAACTGTGGCACAGTGATAGATCTGTTACAGGAGGGAAACCCGATTGCAGGCTCAATTCTAAGATGTATGGGTTTCTTCCTGGTTTTCTGGTTTCCTCCAAACTCTCCCGATTGTCCTCACCAGGAACCAGTGTGCGATGATTTCCTGCTTGATTCCCATTGTTTACAGATACATCATGACCAAGGAAAAGTGCATCATGTGAACTCATATCAAACCCGTCCAGAAGCCTTACAGAAAGCAGACCTGATGATTATTTCAGGAGTGCAAAAAGTCTACCATCGATTTGAGAAGAAGAATTTCGGCGAGAGAAAATGCAATTTGAACATCAAATAACAACTCCATCCCAATCTCATCCCTACAGACGATCAAGAATTATATAGTACAATAAGCTCCGCCCACAGCTCATAAGTGAAATAAGCCCACGAGGCATGAGTAAAAATAAGCCCCGCCTACAACCGATAAGCTCCGCCTTTAAGTAATCGGCATTCACATTGCTTAAAAAATTCTCAGACTCCATGACACAACATTTGTGAGGAAAAAGAATATATAAGCTTTCTTTTCTTTTCTGTTCTTTCCTTTCTTTGTTTCCTTTCTTTTCTACTGTCCTCTCATTTCATCTTATCTCCATTCCTTTTCTTTCCTTTCAGTTCTTCTCCTTCTCTCATTCACTTCCCTTTGTTTTTTCTCCTTTGCAGTCCTTTCCTCTAATTATACCTCCTCCCATAAAGTCCTCACCTCTCTTTTTCATTCCTCTTCTTTCATTCACTTTTCTTTTCTTTCTGGTTTATGTGGACATGAATGAATGTCCTGTGTATGTGTGTGTGTGTGTGTGTGTGTGTGTGTGTGTGTGTGTGTGTGTGTGTGTGTGTGTGTGTGTGCTCAGTGTGTGCGTTATATGAGGATATTGATGATGCATTGATCTGCATGTTGGTATTCAGGCGACTCTCTTGTCTTGTGATGAACGACTGGTGATTAATGCACAGAGGAGCTGCGGCTCACTAGCCTGTAATGTGTGTGTGTGTGTGGTATATTCAAGTCTATTTGTTATCTTAACCTGAGGTGTTATTACATAGATAACGTAAAAAAAAAGTATATAATTAAGTTTTTATCCCTCTAACACTTCTGTAATAGGAAGGAGAAGAAATCCGGACATGATTATGTGTTTAGTAAATTTCGTCTGATGGAATGTGTTTGAGACACAAATCCTGAGAGGAGAAGAGTGAGTATCCTGCGCTTTTATCCCACGCTCCCAAATTTCACCTCTAGCGGCTGATATATATATATATATATTAGGGTTCTCAAATCCCTAATTTGCTCACTTTTATTTGCAAATTGACTTTAACAGCACTAATGTTATTAACGTGTGATTAACGCAGTGTGCATTACTATGTGAGTGATCTGTTCCTTCACTCTGCGTTGTGTTGGTGAATAAACGAAACCCGAACAATAAAGAACAAAAAAAGAGGAAATAAATAAAGAAACTTCAGTGCATCCACTCACGCTTATTTCCCTGTATTACACCTACTAGCTCCGCATTCACAACAGGTATGATCTCCTCACTATATTAGTGTAAATCCGTATTACGTAATAAAGCACATTTTTTTTTTTGTGAATGCAATGCGCTTCTGTATAACCTAAACGTATCACCAGTTTATATGGAAAACAACCGGAACAGAATTCTTAAAGGAGCCACGTCCCATATTTTACAATTAAAACCATCACTAAACATGTAACATTGTAATTAACAAGAAATTAATAATGAAAGAATCATTTCCAGAGTAAAATCAATATTAAATAATCAATCATTTTATTAAAGGGAGAGATTTTGAGAGAAATGTATATAATTATAACATCTGTTAAAGTTAGTTACAGTATTAAAAACATGAAAAGTGTTAATTTATGGTACAGTGAAAACGTGCTATTAATCACGATTAAGTATTTTAATCATGTGATATTGTGGATTCGGAGAACCTTCGTGATCCTGATCCTACATCTTTATCACATGTTTACGCATTTCCTTTATATCTGATGTAGCAAATTGTATAAACAATCTTATTTTTCATTGTCCTGTTACAATGCAGCAAAAAAAAAAACACTGTTGAGGAGGAAGAAATAAAAACCAGAATAATTTTATAAAACAACGACAACTGCACAAAACAGGACAAATAACACAATTTAATACTTTTCTCTTACACATGCAGCTGAGAAATAAACAAAGTGTCTTTTTCTTCTTCTCTGTATACAGCATGATTTATCACTGGCCCACTGAACATTACCACATGATGTAATACTGACAACAGGCCTTATTTTAAAGATAAAACGTTATTTATTTCAACAAGAGGATGCAAACAAACATTAATATTTATATCCTTAGTGAATGGAAAGGTCACAACTTTAAGGCTTCGTAACATTTATATCCTTAGTGAATGGAAAGGTCACAACTTTCCTTACTTTATCTTCTGCTAGTTTTATCTTTTATCGCTATCTATCTATCTATCTATCTATCTATCTATCTATCTATCTATCTATCTATCTATCTATCTATCTATCTATCTATCAATTCCCATTCATCCACCTACCCATACATCCACTCATCCACTTCCATCCATCCATCCATCCATCCACCCATCCAGTGACCCACTCATCCATCCATCCACTGACCCATCCATCCATCTGCCCACCCACCCATCCATCCACTCACCCAATTACCCACCCACCCATCCATCCCTCCAAACTCATCCATCCACCCACCTTTCCTTCCACACATCCATCCATCCACCTACCCACCCACACATCCACCATCCCATCCATCCATCCATCCATCCATCCATTTTGTTTGACCGTAACTCCTTTACACTCTCTCTCTCCAGTAGAGGGTAATTTAACCAGGGGGATCATTTAAGCAGGGAGTAGGCAGAGTGTAAAGAAGTTTGTTGTTTGGTGATTGGGAAAGCATGGAGGCCGACTCGCTCCTCTACAAATGCTAAATGGAAGGTTGGAATTGATCGTTTTTTTTCCAGTTAAATTACATGGACCTTATTATTACCAACTCCATCCACGGGACTGCATAACTCGTCCATTATTCAACTTCATGTATTTTTCATAACCAGGATTTTTCATAGTGGACTCTATTTTTTGCCTGGATTATATGCAGAGATTATTTGTGTGTGTGTGTGTGTGTGTGTGTGTTGTGTGTGTTTTGGTTTGCTGCCGGGGTTCAACCTTTGGAGCTGCTTTTTGTTTTGGAATGTGCAGTGGGACCACTATTATTGCATTTATTTTCTAGTGGGACCTGTTGGTTATGGACTATGAAACGTTTAAGACAGTGTTTGTGGATTTCTGTGCTCTTTTTCTTTGTGTTTATTTAAAATGGTGCGATGGGTAAATGTGAAACATGATCTTGGCCGGGTGATTCTGTGTGTTTCATGCATGTGGGTTGGGTATTATTATAAAGAGGATTAAAATCTGCTTTCCGGTTTTGCTATTCTACACTGGGATTCATACCAATATTATAAGCTGCTGTGTCAGATTGTCAACATTGGCTGTCCCATTAAAAAAAGTGTGTGTGTGTGTATATATATATATATATATATATATATATATATATATATATATATATATATATATGTATGCGTTACGGAGTGTATGCGTTACGGCTTGGTACGGACGGATGAGCAGACAGAGGATGCCAAAACAGAGTCTTTATTTATTTAAACAACCAAGGATCAAAAACAGGAACTGAAAAATGCACCGAGTCTGACTGGGAGCGGATGGAATCGGCAGAGGGAAGGGAAGAGAACACAGGAATGGACGGGACCGGGACCAGACGGAAACGAAACAATCTGGAACGAGGGAACAAACAGACAGGTTAGGAATAAATACAATAGTTCATCAAAACGGGACGGCCCTTGTCCAGGCATGGAGCGGGACGCTATGGAAAGTGCTATAAAGCTAGCACGAATGAGAATGGACCCGGAGTGGAGGGAGAACGGAGATGAAATAGGGAGTGAGAGAGGGAGTGGAATGAGGTGCAGATGAAACTAATCAGGGAGCAAAATGGGAGAGAGGGGAGAGAGACAGGGAGAGAGACAGGGAAACAGGGCAGGATGGAAACAGGGGCTGTGTGCACAATATATCAATATATATATATATATATATATATATATATATATATATATATATATATATATATATATATATATAATAGAGTACTGTGCAAAAGTTTTAGGCAGGAATGAAAAATGTTGTAAACAAAGAATGCTTTCAGAAATATAAATAATGATTGTTTATTTTTGTCAATTTACAAAATGCAACATTAGCGAACAAAAGAAAAATCAATTTAATATTTGTTGTGAGTGACGTTTAGAAGAAGTAGAAGTAGTGGAAGTGATGTGCACGACCCCCACAGAGTCCTGATCACAACATCATGGAGTGTGTGTGGGATTTACATGAAGAGACAGAAGGATGTGAGAACGTCGACATCCACAGAAGATCTGTGTTTACTTCTCCAAGACGGTAATCATATCACATCTCTGCTTCTCAGTCCTCATCTCATCCCACTTCTCTTCTATGTATCTCACTCCTTTCCTCATCTCTCCTTTTCCTCTCCTCACTCCTCCATTTACTTCTCTCATCGTCTCTCAATTCACCTGATCTTTCGTCCCATCTCTCTTTAATCACTTCCCTTCTCATCTCATCCACTTCTCATCACCACTCCTCTCCTCTTCCCATCTGTCTTCACTCCTCACCTTTTCCTTATTCTCCTCACTCCTTTACTTGCTACTTGTCTCATCTCATCTCATCCCATCGCTCCTTTCCTTCTACCCTCCTGAGAGCTTCTTCCATTTCAAACACATGAGACGATCCCTGATGGTTTGCTTTCCTTCTTCTTCAGGATGGAGTGAGAGGAGAATAGAGATGCCTTTTCCAGGAGCTCAAGTTGTTGAAGAAGGCGAGGTTTCCTCAGCGCCAGACTGGAGCTTCTTTTTGAACATCTAAAATCTTGAGTTTGTGCTATAAACTACACTGTGTAGTAAAGTCACCAAGGAGAACTTTTTTGGAGCTCCGTAAAAGTGTTTTTGGGTTTGTTTTGGGTTTAAAAAATAAAAATAAACACAACCAAATTTCGCGTGTGCTCTAATCACGGGTGTTTTTTTTTTCCTTTTTTTTTACAATTATTGTTGAGAAAGAAATGAGAAACATCACGTGTTTGTAAATGAAAGCAAAATACCTTAAAACCATCAATGACACACAAATGAAAATAAATTGTGTAATCCATTTATTTGTTGCTCCTCAGGATCCAGGAAGCGGCGACTGAGAGATATCCGTTAATGAACCGCTTTAGAGAATCAACACACACACACACACACACACACACACACACACACACACACACACACACACACACACACACACACACACACACACACACACACACACACACACACACTTTCTGCCAGGGCAGAGTGAAAAGAAAGTTGTAATATAATAGCCATTGAAAGTCATTAGTCATTGCATTGAATGCTGTTTATCAGTTTTCAATTGAAAACACACACACACACACACACACACACACACACACACCACACACACAACATCCACACAATGGCTTTGAAATGGCGGCTCTAAAGTGTTCCAGATAAACAATCATGACTTCTTCAAAGACGTCTTGGGAAACTTCTTCAAAAGACAAAAAAGGAAAAAAACAAAACAAAAAAAAAACAACAAAAGACTGACACGCGAGACTGAAGCGACTTCATGCAAATTAATTAATCTCTCTCTCTCTCTCTCTCTCTCTCTCTCTCTTCTCTCTTCTCTTCTTTTCTCTCTCTGTCTCTCTTTCTCTCTCTCGCTCCTACTTTCTCTCTCCCTTCTCCCCCTTCTATCTTTCTCTCTCTCTTCTTTCCTTTCTTTCTTTTTTTTATTGAAATGTCCCCTTGCCCCGTTAATATGCACGGACACATGTATATGTAATCCTGTTTAAAAATGTAAAAAGAATATTACTGCGATTTTTTTTATTGTGAGATCAAAATTAAAAGCAAAATTACAACCATTATTTTTTTTTATTCAGTAGAGGAAACAGGCTTCCATCCATCCTTCAGCCTTACCAGGAGAGAAAAAGAAAAAGGAAAAAGAGCATTTCAATGAGAAAAAATGAAAGAAATATGGAAAGAGAGAAAGAAGGAGAAAGCGATGATGATTAACATGCATGGAGTCAGACCCGACACATATTGCAGTCAGAGAGGACAAAACTACCTTTTTTGTTTTTTTTTTTTTCTTCCTTTTTCCCCTCTTTTTTTACATTCACTTGTTCCTTAATTGTTTGCTCTCTCAGATTTTTCACTGTCAGTGTATCAACACCTCACAAACAAAGAGAGAGAGAGAGACAGAGACGAGAGAGAGAGAGAGATGAAAAGGAAAGTCTAAGAAAATAGAAAAACCTAGGATGTGTGTGTGTGTCTCTGTGTGTGTATGTGTGTGTGTTTCCCCAAGAGAGAACATTACACATTGTGTGTATTCATAAAAAACCCAGAGTCGGACTTTCATCTAGGCTGTAGCATGAGATCAGAGAAGCTCCTGAGCTCCACAGAGGGAAGGAGAGTGAAAGAGACAGTGCAGAACTACTTCTCCTTCTTTTCTCTCCATCGTTCTCTTTTTCGCTCCTGACACTCTTTGCTCTGCACTCTATCCGGCACTAAGTGTCCCTCGCTCAATCCCTTCATGTTGAAAGACGTTCCTTCATGTCAGGTCTTTTATCCTGTAGATGTTGCTGCAGCAGAACGTGAAGATTTTACACCTGAATCATGATCAGGGGATTATTTTACTAACCTCCAATCATTCATTCATTCATTCATCTTTTACCGCTTTATCCGATCTTCCCTCGGGTCATGGAGAGTCTGTGCCTATCTCAGGTGTCTATGGGCATTAAGGCAGGATACACCCTGGATGGAATGCCAACCCATCGCAGGGCACACACACACACTTACACACACAATCAACCTACCGTGCATGTTTTTGGACCGGGAGGAAACCGGAGAACCCAGAGAAAAAAACCCTGAGGCACGGGGAGAACATGCAAACTCCACACACACACACATGGCCGAGATGGGAATTGAACCCAGACTCTGGCGGTGTGAGGCGAACGTGCTAACTACTAAGCCACCCTGCCCCATACCTCCTGACATCACATCGTTTATTTTCCGTTCTCTCAGAGTCTCATGGACGCACCACCAAACCGGAGCTCCGCATTCAAATTCTCAGCTGAAGTATCTACAAAGGCCGCAGAAATGCGATGATGAACAGATAATCCATGTAAAAGGTAAATCTTCTCCTTGAAAGGTTCCTTGTTTGGAGAACATAATGATACTGCAGACTATTATACTGAAGAGCTCATTGCATTCACATCATCATCATCATCATCATCATCATCATCATCATCATCACCATCTGCCTTCAAAGCATCACCGCTGAACATCTAACACAAGGCCAAGGCAAAACACAATCATTCCCATGTCTGTTTATGAAAATGTCTCTCCATTTTCCTCCAGATTTTTAATCTCAGATGCTGTTCCTTTCAGTCCATCGGTTTTCCAGGTTCTTCGGAGACGAGATACCGCAGGTCCTTTATTAATTATTTACTGGGATTGTTTTCTTTTTCATTCTTTGAACTGTGTCTGACAATATAACACACACACACACACACACACACACACTAAAGACACTGTGAGAACAAATAGCATTGTGAAAACAAATTGTATTGTAAGGACATTCTGAGGACAAATAGCGTTGTGAGGACATTATGAGGACAAATAGCGTTGTGAGGATATTGTGAGAACAAATGGCATTGTTAGGATATTGTGAGGACAAATAGTGTTGGTGAGGACAAATAAGACCCTTGAATATGTAAATGTGTTTTTTTGTAAGAATTGTTAAAAGTGATGTTATCCTGCAACAGTAGTTCATAAATGGTTAAAGTCATCACAATCTGGCTGTAATAAAAGTTGATCAGATGCTATTGGTGAATTTATACAGTTTTTCTGACTGGTTTCTGAAGCGATGGTTCACCTGCTGTCTGATGAGTCTCTTCTTTATCCAGAGCCTCTGGAAGTGGACCCTCGGCATTCGTGTCACCGGCCCCGGGATGAACGCTATGACGGATCGCTGTGTAAGATCATCATTATTTCTTCCCTAGTAGAGAAAACGAGTGCTGGATTTATAGTCTGCCATATAATCTGGGAAAGATTTTGCCTGAATAAGGCAGAGACAGTTTATTATATAGGACATCGCTCCAGGAGATTTTTCTACTAGATGGAGGTCCATCCCTTAATTCCCTTTCTCTCTTTCTATTCTCCATTCTTATCTTTTAATGTAAACCAGTCTCTTAAAAGGCTCTTTTCACCCACAGGATATTGTATTTCAGTATCAGCGCATGTCTGCTCCGAATACGGCCTCTGATTTAAATTTGGTTTCGGCGTCTCCGTCTTTCAACCTGTCTGACCTCGGGCAATTTCAAATGTCAAACACACCCGAGGAGTGGGATTTTGCTGGCAGGGGGTGAATTAGGAAGGATTCAAACTGGAATAAAAGTCAATAATATGACTCTCTGTAATGTTCAGTGAGGTTTATAACCCTGGTGTTATTCAGGTTTAGGGTTTTTTATTGTTGTTGGGCAACAAGGAAAAATATTATAATTATATTATATATTTTATTATATTATATTATATTATAATGTGTGTAGTTTGCAATAAAACAATTACATTCTAAGTAGTGTGGTTGGATTGGGATTAAACAAAGTACAGAATAATACATATATATATATATATATATATATATATATATATATATATATATATATATATACAGTGGTGTGAAAAACTATTTGCCCCTTCCTGACTTTTTATTCTTTTGCATGTTTGTCACACAAAATGTTTCTGATCATCGAACACATTTTAATATTAGTCAAAGATAACACAAGTAAACACAAAATGCAGTTTTTAAATTAATGTTTTTATTATTTAGTGAGAAAAAAAATCCAAACCCACATAGCCCTGTGTGAAAAAGTGATTGCCCCCCTTGTTAAAAAATAACTTAACTGTGGTTTATCATATTTTATGTGAGTTTTTCTGTAGCCACCCCCAGGCCTGATTACTGCCACACCTGTTTCAATCAAGAAATCACTTAAACAGAAGCTACCTGACACAGAGAAGTAGACCAAAAGCACCTCAAAAGCTAGACATCATGCCAAGATCCAAAGAAATTCAGGAAGAAATGAGAACAAAAGTAATTGAGATCCATCAGTCTGGTAAAGGTTATAAAGCCATTTCTAAAGCTTTGGGACTCCAGCGAACCACAGTGAGAGCCATTATCCACAAATGGCAAAAAAAAAACATGGAACAGTGGTGAACCTTCCCAGGAGTGGCCGGCCGCCTCAAAATTACCCCAAGAGCGCAGAGACAACTCATCCGAGAGGTCACAAAAGATCCCAGGGCAACATCCAAAGAACTGCAGGCCTCACTTACCTCAATTAAGGTCAGTGTTCACGACTCCACCATAAGAAAGAGACTGGGCAAAAACGGCCTGCATGGCAGAGTTCCAAGACGCAAACCACTATTAAGCAAAAAGAACATTAAGGCTCGTCTTAATTTTGCTAAAAAACATCTCATGACTGCCAAGACTTTTGGGAAAATATCTTGTGGACTGACGAGACAAAAGTTGAACTTTTTGGAAGGTGCGTGTCCCGTTACATCTGGCGTAAAAGTAACACAGCATTTCATAAAAAGAACATCATACCAACAGTAAAATATGGTGGTGGTAGTGTGATGGTCTGGGGTTGTTTTGCTGCTTCAGGACCTGGAAGGCTTGCTGTGATAGATGGAAGCATGAATTCTAATGTCTACCAAAAAATCCTGAAGGAGAATGTTCGGCCATCTGTTCGTCAACTCAAGCTAAAGCGATCTTGGGTGCTGCAGCAGGACAATGACCCAAAACACACCAGCAAATCCACCTCTGAATGGCTGAAAAAAAACAAAATGAAGACTTTGGAGTGGCCTAGTCAAAGTCCTGACCTGAATCCCATTGAGATGCTGTGGCATGACCTTAAGAAGGCGGTTCATGCTAGAAAACCCTCAAATAAAGCTGAATTACAACAATTCTGCAAAGATGAGTGGGCCAAAATTCCTCCAGAGCGCTGTAAAAGACTTGTTGCAAGTTATCGCAAACGTTTGATTGCAGTTATTGCTGCTAAGGGTGGCCCAACCAGTTATTAGGTGCAGGGGCAATTACTTTTTCACACGGGGCTATGTGGGTTTGGATTTTTTTTCTCACTAAATAATAAAAACATTCATTTAAAAACTGCATTTTGTGTTTACTTGAGTTATCTTTGACTAATATTAAAATGTGTTCGATGATCAGAAACATTTTTTGTGACAAACATGCAAAAGAATAAAAAGTCAGGAAGGGGGCAAATAGTTTTTCACACCACTGTATATAAGGAAACCCATGAGGAAAGTAGAGCATGTAGAAGAATAGCTGAGAGACAGATGCAGATGTTCCTTATGCTATGGGTCATGTGATTTTTAAAAGACTACGCGCTTTCAAGGACGACGCTCGTAACCTGAATAGATTATTGATCTATCACTAGAAAATTGAGATACTATTGAATTTTGACAACCAGAAAACCTCCAATATTCCACTTGAGAAAATTGCAGCAGAACTAAGTTTTATTCTCATCTAAGCAATTCCAAAGAGAGACAGAATGAAAGCTTTGTTTGGGATGATTTTTGTTTATTTCCAACCTCCCAATAAATTCCCTGGCGTTAAAATAAATGTTATATGTTCATGTTGCGCTTCAGGGCGATAAAAACACGATCAATGCCACGGCGTGACATCGAACATACACAAAAATGCAATGATGGAGCACGAGTAGAAGAATAGAACAGTCTTTATTTGTCACATAAACATTACATCAGCGCGTCCTCCAACCTTATTTTCAAGGTGTGGTGAAGCAGTTTTTGAACGTGTCATTGCGTCATTAGAGAGACTCTCGCTGTAATATTATACAGAGCGGAGTTTGGTTTGTGGGAATGACCTGTCGCAATAATCCATATTTCATGTCCTGGTATTGTCTAATAAGATCGTTAAGAGTCTGCATTCTTAATTGGAAGATCAGTGGTTCAAACCCAAATATTGACCAACTGCCTCAGTTGGACCCCTGAGCAAGGCCCTTAAGCCACTTTGGGCATATATCATGGTTGACCCAAGTTTCCTATCATTCCTGGGATATGCAGAGATTAAATTGTTTGGACCCCTGAGCAAGGCCCTTAAGCCCCTTTGACCAGGGTCTCTAAGTGCCGAAGCAGTTTTTGAAAGCGTCATTGCGTCATTAGAGAGACGCTCGCCGTAATATTATACAAAGCGCAGTTTCGTGCGTGGGAACGACCTGTCGCAATAAATCCATATTTCATGTTCTTGTAGGATCTTCTCTTTTATCCTGCTCAAAGAAACTTTACAAAGATGTTTATGTTTGTTGTTTATGTTGTTAGCTCAGGGGGTTTCAGATAAGCGGTAATGTGTATTACATACTGACCCACAGACCGAAAGGGTTAAGGGCCCAATAGTATCAGTTTGGCAAAACCAGGGTTCAAACCCCGAATCTTCAGATCAGTACCTCAGCGCCTTGAACCACTGAGATAAACCCCTCCCGCATGAGGAATGAGGATTTATTTTTACTACACCACTGACCACATAATTTCGAAGAAATGATTGCGATTCGTCCCCGGTGTACGACTTCCCTCATTGGTGTCCTTCCACATCAGGCATAAACATCAGGTAAGATAGTGACCTCAAACGTTAAGGCATGAAAAGCCGTAACGCTTCAATAACTGCTCCTATTCCACACACACAAAGTTTCCATGTTCTGAGAAAAGTACAGCAAAAGTGCAACCGTCAGCGTTTCTTCTTCTTCTCCTCCGAGGATCTCGTGAGAACGAGGAATAATGGATGAAGAATTGAGATGATGGCCTCAGCATCCAGACAGGATCATTACTCATCGTGCATTCGGAGGCCGGGGAGCAGGTTATGTCAGATTTGGCAAACTAGAATCGATAAATCCACGCTGAGGCGGACACGTGGGGATTTTCAAGTTCACATGGTTTTGGGAAATCGCCAGTCTTGCTTACAAAACTGCTTACAAAAGCTCCGGCGTATAAAATGTGAACGCCGTCTTTCTTTTTCTTTCATTTTCCAACAATTATTCCGAACGAATACATCTACTGCGATGGGTGATTCCTCGGAAGCCTGAGCGAGAGAGCTTTGGAGATGATTTTTTTAAAAGTTTATCCTTCGGTTCTTGCATTTTTAATGATTTGCTTTTTTGTTGGATGAGTTGAAAACTGCATACAGCACTTCTTTTTTTTCTTTCAGGATATCTTCAGCTTTGGTAACGAAGTGAGTTTGATCTCGGACACTTGTTCTTCTAGGGTTTTTGGGATAATTCCCGGTTCTTAAATTTGAAGTGGCAAAGCAGGAAAAAACCTCAAATAATGAGACAAAAGAATTCCCAAGGCCTCCTATAGGACTTGGATGAAAGATGTTTCCTCAGGATTACGGATTTGGATAACGAAAACATTAGAAGAAGGAGAGAGAAGAAATGTTTTAATGTTCTGTACTGGAGTGTCAACTGTAATGAAGGAAAGGATCTGCTTCAATTTTGTAATCTCTCCAATGTCCTCTCTACAGTCGTGAGGAAATTCCTATCGCATTAAGATTTAAAATCTCAATATCTGCTTTAACCGTCTGACAGGGATGTGGATTTGCCTTTATTTATATCACGAGCCACGTTATGGGTCTCTGAGGAATTATACAATTCAATTACATTTTTCTTGTAAGTTTCTTTAGGTTTTACCTACAGAAATGAAAGGTCCCACAACCTTCAGGAACCCAAACCAGTTCTCAGTTTATGAAGATGACCTCACCAGTACAGAACATTAAAACATTTGTTCTCTCTCCTTCTTCTAATGTCCGATCCCAAATCCTGTTAAAGCGTCCTTCATCCAGGAGTCCATGAGAATTTGTGGACAGTGGCCATGATTATATCACTGTGTAGCATCATAACTTCTGTCCCTATCCATCTGAGGAACTGAGGAGGACATTTGGTGAAGGTTTGGGAGAGGAACGTCCTCCCATATGTGTGTAATACAGGATTCCAGCTGTTCAACAGTTCTGGGTTTCCTTTGTTGTGTTTTTCATTTTACATTGTTTTTAAATGGTGAAAGGTCTAGACTAGGGGGGGCAAACTTTTTGGCTCAGAAGCCACATTGACTTTTAAAACGAGACAGACTGGGCGGGGCCAGCACCAGATTAATCCTTATCAAACATAAACATATAAAAGGCATTAATGTTAATACTCAATGTATCACCGTGCATCATGCGCCATCTGGTGGAACATCAGGCAATTACAGGACAAAGTGAATGAATGTAGCCATAATTCGGTCAATTCTGTACCAATACTTGGAACCCCGCATTAAAAGGACCAGGAGGGGCCAGATGTGACTACAGTATAGTTTTCCACTTTAATTATTTTTTATTGGGCTTGTATTTGCACGCAAATGCCACAAATGCTAGTATTTTAGCTCACATTCTATAAATAAAATAAAAATATGTGGATAGTATTGAGTCTAAATGTGAAATGTGTGTGTGTCTGTGTGTAAACATGTTTAAACACACACTGCACCTTTAAGCTCAAAACTCACATTACTACAGCAAATAAAAGCCGAATCAATGAAGTCCATCTCTATATAACGTCACTGTCTCTAGACCCTCCCCTCTCTCTCTTTCCTTTTACTCTCACACACTTTGTCTTCTTTTCTTGCTGGCTTTCTTTTGTTTCTCTCCCACATAGCTATATACATCTTCAAAATGTTCACTATTCACACACACACACGCGTCGACTCGCACGCTCTCCCCGCCTCTGGGGAAATAGCGAGCTGTATCATTGTGTTGTTGATGTGTTACTTGGCCTTTATAAGGATGTCAGGAGATGAACTTGTATTCCACAGAGCCGTAACACCAACCTCGCCAAGGTGCAAGCGTTCATGTAACAACCTGTCCGTGTAACAGATTTCACTTCTCAAACTTAAATGTTCATGTACCCCGGAGGAGGAGCTAAAAAAGAGGCACGATGTGCTCCATGAAGTGATTCATTGCGCTTAGTGTTGAAATGTTGAATCTTTATTTATATGGCTGCGAGAGTAAACAGCGCAATCACAATAACAAAACTGGCCACGTTTAGGCAAATACGTGACAAACAGGAATCAGCTTTAAAAATCTACTGATAACTAATCAAACCCACCTGATCAAATTAACTTCCAAATAACCAATCAATACCACCTCATAAAAATAATGAGCACAGGGAGAAAGAAGATGATAACAGTGTAGCCGTGACACAATAAATGCATCGGGTTCATTGGAGTCAAAAAGAACAAATTCTGTTCAGACATTTTGTACTTTTCCTCCCTTTGAAGTGTAAATGGGATTTAGCCTTTAAAAGTAAATCAAGTGTAGGAAAAAAGGTCCACATGTCGGGGACCAGATACTGCTATACCAGAGTGTGTAAATTCTTACAATCAATCAAATACACCCAAAAAGTAATCAATACCACCTGATCAATCACTTACATATAATAACCAATCAATACCACCAATCAATACCACCTGATCGATCACTTAAATATAATAATTAATCAATACCACCTGATCAATCACTTACATCTAATAACCACTCAATATTACCAATCAATAGCACCTGATCGATCACTTAAATATAATAATTAATCAATACCACCTGATCAATCACTTACATCTAATAACCACTCAATATTACCAATCAATAGCACCTGATCGATCACTTAAATATAATAATTAATCAATACCACCTGATCAATCACTTACATATAATAACCAATCAATACCACCAATCAATAGCACCTGATCGATCACTTAAATATAATAATTAATCAATACCACCTGATCAATCACTTACATCTAATAACCACTCAATATTACCAATCAATAGCACCTGATCGATCACTTAAATATAATAATTAATCAATACCACTTGATCAATCACTTACATATAATGACCAATCGATACCACCTTATCAATCACTTACATATAATAACCAATCAATACCACCAATCAATCACTTACATATAATAACCAATTAATACCACAATCAATAATACCGCCAATCAATACCACCTGATCAATCACTTACATATAATAACCAATCAATACCACCAATCAATACCACCTGATCAAATCGATTACATATATAAGCAATCAATACCACCTGATCACTTTCATATAATAAACAATCAATAGCACATTCTACGCGATAAATACTTATAATACTTATAATCAATCAATTTAACCTATATCATAACCACCTGATCAAATCAATTCCTCTCAAATATATATATATATATATATATATATATATATATATATATATATATATATAATATATATATATATATATATATATTGTCTGTTAAATGCAGCTCTTTGAGGTTCTTCTCTTTTATCCTGTGCAAAGAAACTTTCCAAACACATTTTTGTTTGTTGTTTATGTTGTTAGCTTGGTGGATTTTAATTTAGCGCTAATGTATTATGTGTTAGCGCTTGGAGCAGCGCTTCTTTAAGAAGGTAGCGGATGGAGGTATGTCATGTGACTGAGGTGAGAGCGAGTCATACGTTCATTTTCCAAAATAAAACATCGTTCTGAATCAGATAATAAACAAAGCATAAATAATGAAAGTTCTGTTTTGTTTCACTATCCGCCCTGGTACTGATTGACTGACGGGGATTGGGGACCCATTGCTATAGGAAGTTTGTAGGTACCAAATATTGACCTGTTTAACACACACTTTCTCTGTAAAAGTGTAGATATACTGTGTAAATGTGCGAGCGAGTGGATCATGGGCATTTTTTTTACTCCTTTCAGTGTACGAGATGTTTCTCACCATAAATATCTCCGCTCAGTTTGGATCTGACTCCGCCCCCGTGTGATGTAATTGGTCGATTATTGGAACCTGTTTGAATCAAATTTACTGTTGATTCTCCCTGGTGGTTGTTTTCTCCGTCCGAGCGCAGATCACGCCCCCGTGCTCCAGGCAACTAGAGATCTGTGAGACTTGTGAACATGTTTATAGGTACCAATTAATGAGCTGAGAGGCTGTTCGGCACGCGCCTCGGCCGTAAAAGTGCAGAAATGGTGCGTAAAAACGAGGGAGTAGATCATCCATCCAGTTTTACTGCAGCGAGCACACGAGCCGAACGTTCCTGCATCGGCTTTGCTGAGTACAGTGTAGGTTTATATGGCGTCCTCGTACATGATCAGTCTTTTCTAACTGCTAAATCGATCCACACACACACACACACACACACACGCAGTGATTGCTCTGTGCTTTGAGACGTTGTGAGATGCGGCTCGTCC
>JACRUU010000019.1:20854345-20859345 GCA_030449085.1 Kryptopterus vitreolus
AACATCAGACGAGATGAAGCCTATAAGAGAACAATCCAGGAGAAAAGCATCTGGTGATTTTCCTCACCATTAAAACCGTACACAGGTCATCACCTCTTCCCTCTGCCACTGCCATCTCTCCTGAACATCTCATTGGGTTGAAGATGTCATCATAGAGACTATCAGACGTGGACTCGTTCACAGCAATGTACATTAGATGTAGAGAGAAGCAGAAACACCTCTCTGTTTCATGAAAGGTTTTCTTTTTGAGAAACAAAGAGTTTCTGATGCAAGCAGCAGGATTGAGAAGCTGTAGGAGGTATTTGAGGAGATCACCTCCTACTGCTCCACTTCTTTGTCGGTTGTCAGAATACTGTGTGTCGTATATTCTTCTTTTTTCTTTCTTTTACTTTTTCCGTCAGAAAGAAAAAAATCGGAATGCATTTTTGAACTTTCCCATCTCTATAGGTTGGGGATGTAGTACTGCACTACAGTGTATGGTTTGGGACACACCCATATTAAACCAATGATATTGGGACTAGTGTGTGTGGTTTGGGACACGCCCATATTAAACCAATGATATGATATGTGGTTGATATTGGGACTAGTGTGTGTGGATTGGGACACACCCATATTAAACCAATGATATTGGGACTAGAGTGTGGTTTGGGACACGCCCATATTAAACCAATGATATGATATGAAGTTGATATTGGGACTAGTGTGTGTGGTTTGGGACACGCCCATATTAAACCAATGATATTGGGACTAAAGTGTGTGCTCTGGGACAAGCCCATATCAAACCAATGATAATATATATGTGTTTGACATTGGGTCTAGTGTGTGTGTGTGTGTGTGTGTGTGTGTGTGTGTGGTTTGGGACACACCCATATAAAACCAATGATATGGACTAGTGTGTGTGGTTTGGTACACGCCCATATTGAATTAATGATATTGGGACTTGTAAGTGTGGTTTGGGACACTCCCATATTGAACCAATGATATTGGGACTTGTAAGTGTGGTTTGGGACACTCCCATATTGAACCAATGATATTGGGACTTGTGTGTGTGGTTCGGGACAGGCCCATATCAAACTAATGATAGTATGTATACATGTGGTTGATATTGGGTCTATTGTGTGTTTGATCTGGGACATGTTCATTTTAAACCAATGATTGATAGTATATACATGAGGTTGATATTGGGACTAGTGTGTGTGGTTATGGGACATGTTAAACCAATGATATATAGTATATATAGTTGATGTATATCCATCCATGATTCCATTCCTATATGTTCAATAGCGTGTTCACCAAATAAACCTGTTCACCAAATAAACCTGCACAGACATGAGCACATTTCACCTTTACTATGACCGAGAGCCGATTACAGGAACCTGCATTCAGAGCTGCATTTATTCCAGACATGAAGGAAAGAAAGAACTTGAACAATGGAAAGAAGATCCTTTATTGTTCTTTCATGTGCATAAAAGGTTAAATCTTTAAACTAAATCCTTATATAAGGTGAGAAACTGATATAAAGTCGGGCCATGAAAGAAGAAATCTGGCTGTGAATTAACGCTTTTCATCCCTTCAGCTGGGAACGCTACATGTGGTGTTTAACCTTTCAGATGTAACTTCGGAATATATCACAGCGTTCTCAGCAAATCTCTATGGGGAGGAGCTTTGAACACAGTGAGGCGGATGTAAAGAGAACGTCACAGAACCTGACTGAAGTACGGAGGTCAGATTTCAATAAAAAAACTCTCTACATGAAGGACGAGTTCAAGTGAAAGGACTGAGACGTGTGTTATATCATTATGGTGGATGATAAAATACCTGCAGGATCTTTACGTTCTGGATATGTTTACATTTTGAGATTCTGTATTCACTCTGTTTCTGTTCTTTTAGATTGGAAATGATTTTGGGGGTGTGGTTTCTGATCTTGGGTGTGTGGGTGGAGGTGTGGTATCATATATTAGGTGTGTGGGTGGAGGTGTGGTTTCTGATCTTAAGTGTGTGAGTGGAGGTGTGGTATCATATATTAGGTGTGTGGGTGGAGGTGTGGTTTCTGATCTTAAGTGTGTGGGTGGAGGTGTGGTATCATATATTAGGTGTGTGGGTGGAGGTGTGGTTTCTGATCTTAAGTGTGTGGGTGGAGGTGTGGTATCATATATTAGATTAGTGTGTGTGGAGGTGTGGAGGTGTCATATGGTTTCTGATCTTAAGTGTGTGGGTGGAGGTGTGGTATCATATAGGTTTGTGGGTAGGTGTGGTTTCTGATCTTAAGTGTGTGGGTGGAGGTGTGGTATTGATCTGATCTAGTTGTGTGGGTGGAGGTGTGGTGTGTGGGTGGAGGTGTGGTATCATATATTAGGTGTGTGGGTGGAGGTGTGGTTTCTGATCTTAAGTGTGTGGGTGGAGGTGTGGTATCATATATTAGGTGTGTGGGTGGAGGTGTGGTTGATCTTAAATGTGTGAGTGGAGGTGTGATCTTAGGTGTGGTTTCTGATCTTAAGTGTGTGGGTGGAGGTGTGGTATCATATATTAGGTGTGTGGGTGGAGGTGTGGTTTCTGATCTTAAGTGTGTGGGTGGAGGTGTGGTATCATATATAGGTGTGTTAGTTGTGTGGGTGGAGGTGTTTCTGATCTTAAGTTTCTGATCTTAAAGGTGTGTGAGTGGAGGTGTGGTATCATATATTAGGTTTGTGGGTGGAGGTGTGGTTTCTGATCTTAAGTGTGTGGGTGGAGGTGTGGTATCATATATTAGTTGTGTGTGAGGTGGAGTGTGTGGTTTCTGATCTTAGGTGTGTGGGTGGAGGTGTGGTATCATATATTAGGTTTGTGGGTGGAGGTGTGGTTTCTGATCTTAAGTGTGTGTGGAGGTGTGGTATCATATATTAGGTGTGTGGGTGGAGGTGTGGTTTGAGTGATCTTGGGTGTGTGGGTGGGTGTGGTATCATATATTAGGTGTGTGGGTGGAGGTGTGGTTTCTGATCTTAAGTGTGTGGGTGGAGGTGTGGTATCATATATTAGGTTTGTGGGTGGAGGTGTGGTTTCTGATCTTAAGTGTGTGGGTGGAGGTGTGGTATCATATATTAGGTGTGTGGGTGGAGGTGTGGTTTCTGATCTTAAGTGTGTGGGTGGAGGTGTGGTATCATATATTAGGTTGTGTGGGTGGAGGTGTGGTTTCTGATCTTAATTTTGGGTGTGTGGGTGGAGGTGTGGTATCATATATTAGTTGTGTGGGTGGAGGTGTGGTTTCTGATCTTAAATTTTGGGTGTGTGTGAGTGGAGGTGTGGTATCATATATTAGGTTTGTGGGTGGAGGTGTGGTTTCTGATCTTAAGTGTGTGGGTGGAGGTGTGGTATCATATATTAGGTGTGTGGGTGGAGGTGTGGTTTCTGATCTTAAGGTGTGTGGGTGGAGGTGTGGTATCATATATTAGATCTTAAGTGTGTGGGTGGAGGTGTGGTATCATATATTAGGTTGTGTGGGTGGAGGTGTGGTTTCTGATCTTAAGTGTGTGGGCGGAGTTGTATATTAGGTGTGGGTGTGAGGGTGGAGGTGTGGTATCATATATTAGGTTTGTGGGTGGAGCATAATTAGTGTGTGGGTGGAGGTGTGGTTTCTTGATCTTGGGTGTGTGGGTGGAGGTGTGGTATCATATATTAGGTGTGTGGGTGGAGGTGTGGTTTCTGATCTTAAGTGTGTGGGTGGAGGTGTGGTATCATATATTAGGTGTGTGGGTGGAGGTGTGGTTTCTGATCTTAAGTGTGTGAGTGGAGGTGTGGTATCATATATTAGGTTTGTGGGTGGAGGTGTGGTTTCTGATCTTAAGTGTGTGAGTGGAGGTGTGATCATATATTAGGTGTGTGGGCGGAGGTGTGGTTTCTGATCTTAAGTGTGTGGAGTGGAGGTGTGGTATCAGGTATCATATATTAGGTGTGTGGGTGGAGGTGTGGTTTCTGATCTTAAGTGTGTGAGTGGAGGTGTGGTATCATATATTAGGTTGTGTGGGTGGAGGTGTGGTTTCTTGTGTGGGTGGAGGTGTGATCTTAGTTTCTTAAGTGTGTGAGTGGAGGTGTGGTATCATATATTAGGTGTGTGGGCGGAGTTGTGGTATCAGATTTTGGGTGTGTGGGTGGAGAAAAGAGAAGTTAAAACATCATGCAACATAACTTAATTTAACAAGGTCACTGCAACCGATCATCTTCATCCATCCATCCATGAAAAAGTCAACATATCTATCTATCTACCACCCAATCTAACTAATCATCCTTTTGTCCCTCTTATTCTCAATCCATCTATCCATCCATTCATTCATCACTTGCATTATTTAATGATATTATCTACCATAATCTCACCCATCCATCCATCCATCCACATTGACTTATTTAAGAATAGATGAACAATGAAACAGATATCTTTATATATAATTCATCCATCCATCATCCATGACCTCAGTGCAGCCTTTGACACCATTGATCACAAAATTCTCCTTCACAGATTAGAAAAGGTAGTAGGAATTCAGGGAACAGTCCTTGCCTGGTTCAGGTCTTATTTAACTGACCGCTACCAGTTTGTAGACTTAAATGGTGACTATTCTGTGCATTCCCAGGTACAGTATGGTGTGCCACAGGGTTCGGTATTAGGCCCATTGCTCTTTTCTATTTACATGCTTCCTCTGGGCAACTTAATTCGTAAATACGATATTAGTTTCCATTGTTACGCTGATGACACACAGTTATATGTCTCAGCTCGACCAAATGAAAAAAAAAATCAGTTAAGTAAAGTTGAGCAGTGTGTGAAAGCCATAAGAGACTGGATGTTAAGTAACTTCCTCCTGCTTAATCCGGGTAAAGACAGAGGTTCTAGTACTCGGACCACATGCAGCTAGGAGTGAAATATCAGACCAAACAGTAACTCTAGATGGTCTTTCTATCACACCCAGTACAACTGTAAAAGATCTGGGTGTGATTATAGATTCCAATCTCTCATTCGAAGCTCATGTAGATAA
>JACRUU010000019.1:20864345-20869345 GCA_030449085.1 Kryptopterus vitreolus
TGTGTGGATGTTGTGTGGATGTTGTGTGGATGTTGTGTGGATGTTGTGTGGATGCTGTGTGGATGTTGTGTGGATGTTGTGTGGATGTTGTGTGGATGTTGTAATGTGGATGTTGTGTGGATGTTGTGTGGATGTTGTGTGGATGTTGTGTGGATGTTGTGTGGATGTTGTGTGGATGTTGTGTGGATGTTGTGTGGATGTTGTGTGGATGTTGTGTGGATGTTGTGTGGATGTTGTGTGGATGTTGTGTGGATGTTGTGTGGATGTAATGTGGATGTTGTGTGGATGTTGTGTGGATGTTGTGTGGATGTTGTGTGGATGTTAGTGGTGTGGTGAGTAGAATTAGTGTGATTCCTGTAGAATACTGGGTCAGGTCTGAGAGAGCAGCAGAAGATCACTCCTCCTGGTCTATTATTAGCTGGATGAAGTGGTGAGGTAAAGGAGGACACTTGGCTTTGCTCGGTGCATCTGCTGGTGTTTCTGGGTCGATTCTTTCTTCTCTTACATTGTTTCCAACCAGGAAGCAGTAAATACACCATTACAGAAGACTGAGTTGCTCACCACAGAGAGGAAACTAATGAGGACCTCAGATTGTTTTGGTTGATTGTGACCGATGCTGGGATTTGAACTCATGATCTTCTGATCTGAAGGCCAATATTCTAATGTCTATTTTACAAGATCCAAAGCAAGATGTTAGTGAGAAATGCCTACCCAGATGTTTCTTCTGAAACTACCATAAGACTGTACAAATATGGCTGCTTTAGACCCTGCTCTCTCACACTCACACACACTCTTTATGGCGTCTCACAGTCACTTGGGTTCCTATTAAACACACAAACACACACACACACACACACACACACACACACCACAAACATGCTCTGTGACAGTATTTATAAGGACTCTTTGTCATAGTGATATAGTGAAGTATACACTCGGTTTGTAAACGAGTCGATGTAATTCGTTTTGATTGGTGAAAAATGAAAGTCAGCAGTGTGGGAGTATGTGTTTGTGTGTGTATATGTGTGTGTGTGTGTGTGTGTGTGTGAGGAGAACACACACTCAGCTTACCTACAGGTCAGGATTAGTGATGGCCTCTGAGGTCTCTGACAGACTGGGTGTGTATCGATCTCTCCGTTCTTCACTCGTTCCTGTGCTTAGAATAGCAGGAGAGCTTAAACGTTACAGCGGTACAGGAACAAGTATTGATCATAGCGCAGTAATAAATGTGCCTATAAATGAGAAACACTGAGTCAATAATGAGCTGCAAGAGATAAAATCAAGGTCCAACGATGGAATCTATATACACAACAAGTAACATAGCAAGTTTAAAACCATCTAATTATAGCATCTATATACAATATATACTAATATACTAATATATACTAATATATATATACATTATATGTAACTATATATATATATATATACACATTAGTACTGTATGTATTAATTAATTAATTTTTGTGTGTATTCATTAATTAATTAATCACACATTAATTGCACTTTTTCAATGTACCATCAATGAATACTTGAATATGTTTGTAATACTGTAACTAACTGTAACAGATGTTATAATTAATAATTATATACATTTTTCTCACAAAATCTCTCCATTTAAATAAATTGGTTATTATTGATTATTTAATATTATTATTTACTGTGGAAATTATTCTTTTAATATTATATATAATATATAATAATATTCATTACAATGTTACATGTTTAGTTATGGTTTTAATTGTAATTGTAAAATATGGGACGTGGCTCCTTTAAGAATTCTGTTCCGGTTCCGGTTGCTTTTCCATATAAACTGGTGATACGTTTAGGTTATACAGAAGCGCATTGCATTCACAAAAGAAAAATGTGCTTTTTGCTTTATTACGTAATACGGATTTGGGAATGTGATGCTGCTTGCGCAAGGTTCCATACGGTAATATACACTAATATAGTGAGGAGATCATACCTGTTGTGAATGTGAATGTGCAGCTAGTAGGGGGAAATTAATTAAATTAATTTTAAATTAAATTAAATTAATTTGGGGAAATTTAGGAAGTTTGATTCTTCTGAGTTTCTGAAGTTTCTTTCTTTCTTTATTTTTTCTTTTTTTGTTGCTCGGGTTTCGTTCATTTGCCAATACAATGCAGAGTGAAGGAGCAGATCACTCACATAGTAATGAACATTATTGACATTAAATTCAATTTGTGTTTATGTGTTAATAACGCATTAAATTTTGACAGCCCAAATATATATATATATATATATATATATATATATATATATATATATATATATATATATATATATATATAAAAGCAAAGAAAGGACATTTTGAATAAGTGTTTGTGTTTGTTTTTTTTAATGTAATATATATATATATTCTGCAGTTTACACTATTGTTACACTACAAGGCCAAAAGTTTGTGGACGCCTGCCCATAAGATTGGTATGTGCTTCTTCTGAACATCTTCCGTTCAAAAGCTCCAGTCTTCTTAGACGATGTTCTACAGGTACACGAGTGTTAGTAAAAAGTCAGGTCAGTCAAAATGAACTAATACCATAGAAAACATGATGCATTACAGCATCGTATAACACCATGACGTGTATTTTTTTGTATTTTTGTATTTAATGGCGCCGTCTTTCACTGGGTTTATAAACGCGACATTCCATGCAACAATGATGAAGTAAACAAATAAACAGACGAGTGGGTACAATTTCTCACTAAATATATTTACATGACATACAGTTCGCCATCAGTGCAATACATAGGAATGTTGCATAATTACCAAATATTAAATTCTTTCCTCTGTAAAGAAAAATGGCGGGATTGAGGGATGGGGGGGGGGGTTTGGTAGAAAGATGGAAGAGACAACGTGCGTGTGACCCGACATTCACCACGTTCACGGAAACCTTCACAGAAAAAAAAAAATCTTCGGAAAAATGGTTTCATCACCGATCAGACACAGCATTGCAAACCAACCAACAAACAACAAACAACAACAAACAAACAAACAAACAAACAAGCCGACTTAGCATGATAGCGTATAATTTTCTGAATACAGGTCATGGATTGCTTTTGTACAGTGTTTTTTGTTTTGTTTTTTCTTTCAATATAACTTTGGCAGTTATTTTGGAAATGACAGGAAAAAAAAGAATTGAAAGAAAGAAGGAAAAAAGACAAGAAGAAGCGGTGATGAAGATGCGGAAACGCTGGAGATTGGCCTTTCGAAGCGCATGTTCACAGTGATCATTCTGAAAGGTCGGAGAAAGCCCAAAACAAAAAACGAACAGAACAGTCGGAAAGCCTGGAATAATAATAATAATAATAATAATAATTAAAGAATTAAAGAAAGAAAGAAAGAAAGAAATGCAAGAATGAAACCGAGTCCTGTCCTGCTCAGCACTGAAGGCGGCCCTCGCTGTTGTCAGTGGCTATAAAATTACAAACGCCTACGAAGAATAGGACAGCAGCAGGTAGCAGTCCTCGCCATGTAGTTTTATTTTTTTTTAATTTCTTATTTTTGAAAAAAATGCTGTTTTTAAAAAAGAGTCGTGGGAATTAAAAAAAAAGGGTGAATGGAAAAAAAAAACAACCAAACAAGAATATCGAGACAAAATGCTACACATTTCAAGAGGTTATGATCCCCACACACACACACACACACACACACACACACACACACACACACACACACACACACACACACACACACACACACACACACACACACACACACGAAAAAAGAATCAGGCAAATTCAAAAACATCACCAACGTTACCATTAACTGTTATGATTTCTTTTTTTTGGGGATATATTTTTTTTTTATCTCATATCAGGTTTGGCACTTTATCTGAACAAATATCTGTTCGGAAAAAAAAGAGAGACTAGTCTTCATACAAAAACGACGTCTCGTTGGGACGTCTCGTTAACGTAGAGTAGATTATTCGATAGTGAGCATACAGCAGGTAAACACTTGTAGTACATACGCTTTTTTTTTCTGAATGAACATTCCAACAGATGTTTTACACACATGCACAGAAACGAACAACACGACTCTGTCCAACGTCCTCCGTGTCCTCTTTTCCGAGTCCTCAATGTCCCCTGTCCCGCGTGTCCTCTGTTTTCCATTTTTCTGTCCAGTGTCCTCTGTCCAGCATCCTCAGTATCTTCTGTCAAGCATCCTCTATGTCCTCTCTCCAGCATCTGCCATGTCCTCATACTAGTGTCCTCCACATCTTCTATCCAGCGTCCTCCATGTCCTCTGTCCTACTCTTTTTCTGTCCAGTGTCCTCTGTCCAACATTTTCTGTCCAGTGTCGTCTATCCAGTGTCCTCCGTGTCCTCTGTCCAGCATCCTTTGTGTCTTCTGTCCATCGTGCCCTCTCTTTTCCATTTTCTGACCAGTGTCCTCTGTCCAACATTCTCTGCCCAGTTTTGTCTATCCAGTGTCATCCATGTCCTCTGTCCAGCATCCTTTGTGTCTTCTGTCCATCGTGTCCTCTGTTTACCATTTTCTGTCCAGTGTCCTCTGTCCAGCATTTTCTGTCCAGTGTTGTCTATCCAGTGCCCTCTGTGTCCTCTGTCCAGCATTTTCTGTGTCCCCTCTCCAGCATCTGCCATGCCATGTCTTCAGTCCAGCATCCTCCGTGTCCTCTGCCCCGCGTTTTCTGTCTCGTCTCCTCTGTCCCGAGTCATGAATGTTCTCTGCTTTCCAGTTTCTGTCCAGTGTCTTCCCTGTCTTCTGTCAAGGGTCATCCACGTCTTCTGTCCCCTGTTTTCTGTCCAGCGTCTTCTCTGTCCTCTGTCCAGAATCTCCCATGTCATCAGTCCACCATCCTCCGTGTTCTCTGTCTCTGTCTTTTTGTCCCGTGTCCTCTGTCCCATATCCTCCGTCGCATCTCCGCCATCCCTACATAGTTTTTTTTTCTTCCGTTTCCACAGAATTCTGTTTCTCTTTTCTTCAGGACGCCTCCTCGGCCGAACGCGTTTCCGATTTGAGGC
>JACRUU010000019.1:20871845-20889345 GCA_030449085.1 Kryptopterus vitreolus
TATATATATATATATATATATATATATATATATATATATATATATATATATATATATATATATATATAAACCTTGAAATTGGCTAGTAAACAAATACATAGTGCATAGCTTGTAACTAGTGGCTTGACAAAATACTTTCTATATAGTCAAATAAGTTCTAGTAAAGTGTCTAGTGCTGTAAATATATAATAAATATTTAGTAGTTATTGAAGAAATATTTAGCACAAATAACAAATAAATATAGCTGGTAATTTACACAAATCTGATTATACGAAAAGCAGCTAGCAGATAAGACTACAACAGTGAATACATAACTAATACAGCTAGCCTAAAACAGCTAGCATAGTAAATACATGCATACAGTGTAGCCTAAAGTAGCGAACTATCTTAGAAATACCTAATGTATAACTAAATATATTGTACATACCGTAATTAGAAACTAGCTAGCAAAGAAATAGATGGAGCATAGTTATTAGCCAAAATGACTAGCGAATAAAAAGAGCTAGTAAGTAAATTTGCTCAACAAAATTGCTTGTATATAACTAATGATCCTAAACACAGTTAGTAGCTAACCTACAACAGCATACAAATAGCTTAAAAACAGATAGCTAGTATATTACGTACAACTCACAGCAGCTTGTAACTCGCCGAAAAAAGCTAAAATAGCTTAGAAGAACGGCATTGTTGGAAGATTTATCTTTTCTTAAAACGTAGATAACTAGAATACACCTCGATAATGTATAACTAAAACGATTACACATACAATAATGCATTAAAAAATGTGTAAGAAATTCAAAATAAAAATCTCTGGTAGGAAAATAGACAAAGTATCTTGTTTGAAACAAACGATCCAAACACCAGCTAGTAACTAGCATAAAACATGTAACACATACCTTGGCTGGCCTAAAAAAATAGCTAGTATACAAGTAAATAAATCCAACTAGGAGAAATTGCTAGTATGTAACTAACTTAAATAACTAATTAGTAACTACATATTATACTAGTATAACTAGTCTAGCACCAGCTAGTATCTTATCTAAATAAACCAGGTAATCTAATACATAGCCTGGCTATAATAGTGAGTATGTAACTACACTGATTGTACAACTTCTGTAAAAATAGCTAGCATGCATTATGTTAAAATAACTATCAAGTAAAAATAATGTTAGGTTAATATCTAAAGACCAGCTTGTCTAAAGCTAATTATCTAAACAGCAACTAGTAACTCGCATAAAAATGCTTATACGTAGCTAACTAGCCCAAAATTAGCTAGCGTATACTGTAAGTACATTAAAGTAAGCTATTAAAGATATTAGCCAAAGAGCAATTATTTGCAGAACGGATTCCCCAACGTTCCCACGTCAAACACCTTCGTAGAGGTGGGACTGGAGGAAACCCAGAGAATGTGGATAAACTGTTCAGCAGGCAGCGGGTTCCTATAGCAACTAAACGTCACATCAGAAGTCCGATGTCTCATAAAAAATTCATTGCAAAACATCGGAAACGTCAAAAAATGCTAAACCTCTGCGGAATCTCTCGATTCTCACGCCGTCACTCCGAGACTGCGTTCGGAATTAACGAGTTCCCCAGCAATTACTTTCAACCTTCAACTGAAGAAATTCTCAGGTGAGTTAGAAAGTAAAAGATTGAAACTCTGCGCTTCCTGTCCACTGAACTGCGAGCGGCTTTGTGGGATTTCCCTCGGGACGGAGATCCGCACGCTGCGGCCCCGATCCTAGAAATAACCCAGCACTCAAACATCACATGGATCTGAACAATACGACCATTTTATAGATCAGATGCAACTCGGGCCAAGGTCCAAATAATACAGCGCTCATTTATCAAATAAAACACCCTGAGGACGGAGCGTGGGCCGAGACACACACACACACACACACACACACACACATAATACAAATAAACCACATTTTTCAGCTTACAGTTTACTGTCAGATTTCCTATAACTCCTGTATTCACGTGTCAAAGAGCAGTTATTATACTGTATCTGGCAAAAGTTCATATAAGTAAACCTCCATAAGGCTGCACAAGCCTCCTTAAGGATGTATAGGACAGCATACGCCAGTATAAGACTCCATAAGCCTTCATAAGTTTCATAATGATACATAAATTTCAATAAGGCTGTACAAGCCTCAATACTGCATAAGCCTCATAAGGCTTCATTAGGCTATACAAGCCTCCCCAAAGCTGCATGAAGCCAGTTTAATCCTCCATAAATCTACATAAGACACATAACCCTGCATTAGGCTGCACAAACGGTCATGAAGCTACATCAGGCTCATAAGGTTTCACAGTCCTTTACAACACTGTAAAAGCATCTATAAGTCTACATCAGTCTCCATAAGGCTGCATAGGGTTCCATAAAACTGCATAATGCTTCATAATGTGAAATACCTCTCTATGTGACTGCATAATTTTACATAAAGCGACATAAGCCTTTATAAGCCTGCACAGGCTGCACAAGTCTCTATAAGACTGTGCACACTTTTATATAACTGCATAAGACTCCATAAGGAGTTCATAAGCTTTTACATGTGTGCACAGGGTTGCATATGTCTCCATAACGATGCATAAACTTTTATACATTATGGCTGCATATAGTTCCATAAGGCAAAATAAGCCTTATAATGACTGTATAAACCTGTATAAATCTCCATAAGACTGCATAAGTCTCCATATAACTTCTAAACATAAAATGTGTAGTATTTAAGTATCTAAAGGGTGTCCAGGAGTCAGGAACTTGAAATCTGATTGGTTCAAGCAACATGGATTTAAACCAATAGGAAGCCTGCAGTGTTCAGTTTCCTTTAAGCAACAAGTGACGCTGAAATCTGATTGGACAGAAACGTAGAATCTGTGCATCCGAGAGAATCGTAATAAAATGCTAACAGACTATTGTACAATAACATGTTTTATGTATATCCATGGACCAAAATAGATTCAAAGTCCAGTGATTTGTGATCCTAATTTGTGCATATTTGCATATTTGTGATCCTAAATTTGCATACCAATGCCAATTTATGATTTTATGATGTCATAAGTGACGAACAAATTAGCCGGACAAAGTAAAGCAATAAAAATCTCTCTCTGTGGCCTGAGAAGATATAATAGACATTTCAGTCCCACAAGAGTGGAAAATCCTGTCTACTCACTTCCACATACCGTGGAAAACGGTTGCTATAGAAACTGTGACACAAGCAATAACACAATCAATGACACAAGCGATAAAGAAAAGCCAAACCTCATTATGATTACATTTAATTACAAAACCTGTCTAATTAATTTTCCTATTAAAGCCCGGCGTCTCACACCGTGATTCTATTTAGTTTCTTCCCGTCCCAATTCCCATGTTGTGGTTCGCTTACTCCGCCAAATAATATTCTCAGGAATAGGTTACATAATCAGAATCATAGAAGTTACAGCTCTACCTCTGCCATGTTCATCTATTAATCTATTATATTCGCTGGGATATAGACACGCTTCAGTCTCCGCAGTGTTATGAAACGAGGAGAAATCCATCTAAGTAAAAAAGTATATCACTAATAATAATAATAATAATTATTATTATTATATATCAGTAGATTTTATTGAGCATCTCAATTTTGAGGACAGATTTTGCATCACCAGAGAGGTTCATTAGTCCAGTTTTGAATTGACAAGGAACTCAGAAAGCACCTTGAGCAGCATGCGTGGGGTCAAAATGGCGTTTTTTGTTTTGTTTGTTCAGACTGAAGATAAAATAATTGAATGGAGAGACTTTATTGCGGAATGATTCCCGGTGCGTTGGGAGATACTCTTTCGGCATTTCATCCGCTAGAAGAAATCAATACGCTTCTGTCGTGACATATTAATAGGACGCTAGATGATTTGTTTTTTTTTCCTGAAGCTTGTCTAATCGTTCGAAGGTCTGCCCCTCGATTACCGCTTGGAATTCCAGACGAGCAGTTTATCGGATTTGTTTGGACAACAACCTTTTGACCTGCGTCATTTACAGCAGAGATGATGTGATGGATAAGACGAGAGCCGACTGATACAGTTCCAGACACTATCATAGCATGAGCCGAGGGATCTGGGACAGGGGGTGTGGCTTCAGTGAATGGAAATCCCTCATGATATGTTACAGAAATGTATTGATTAGAATGATATTTTCTTTGTATTAAACAAATTTTGTGTTTTACATTTTCTTTTAAAAAGAATGTATTTGTGATTATTATTCATTTATTTATATAAATTATTATTATTTATTATAAGTTGACGCGACAAGAGCTTTTATCGACTCGATAAGATTTTGTGAACAAATGAAGACGATACCTTGGAGGGAGAAGGTCTCGGAGTCTAAAAAGTACCTGTAATACCACAACAGACAGCTAGAGGTCCCCCAGTGGAAGACTCATGGCATTATATTATATATATATATATATATATATATATATATATATATATATATATATATATATATATATATATATATATATATATATATATATATATATATATATATATATATATCATATTAATGAAAGTTGATTGTTAGCAAGACTCACAATTACCCAAGTCCCCAGTCATTAAAAAATACGGGAAGTAGTCAGTTGCCAGGTGTTGTTAGCCAGTGCTTAATAATAATAATAATAATAATAATAATAATAATAATAATAATAATAATAATAATTATTATTATTATTATTATTATTATTATTATTATTATAATAATACTAATTACTACTACAACAACTACTACTACTAATAATAATAACAACAACAACAACAACAACAACAACAACAACAACAACAATAATAATAATAATAATAATAACAATAATAATAAATAATGAAGGCTAAAGTGTGTGTGTGTGTGTGTGTGTGTGCCTATGTGAGTGGCCAATTAAAATAAATGCTACCTAACAATAATATATTACTGTTTGTATTACCGCTGGCTAAATGTTCTTAGCTATAAATAAACGAGATTAAAAATAAAAAAAAATGTTAATTGCGTGAGCTGTTGTGTCAGTGTTGTGCCTCTTCCATTCAGCACCTCTGCTAATTATAAAAATTCTCCACATGATGAATTTGAGAGCATCCACAGAGAGAAAACATGCAAAACTGTAAAAACCCTGATTAGGACATTAGCATAAGCGCCTGCCTGTCATGTGGCCATTTATTCCGAAACACCCTCCTTCCTGAAATTGTTAAATTAGCATAAACACACAAAGTCCTCTCAAAACCCACCTGCGTCATCGTCATGGATAATTAGGGTTCTCCTGAAGGGGCGGGGTCAAGATTCCTAGCTTTAATGACGCCTTCATTTCCACGACGTGCCGCTAAGTCACCCGCTCGTTAGCATTCCTATGAATTCTGCATGAGAATGGAACGCCCGGGGGGAACGACGCGCACCTGCTCAAACAAAAGTCCTGTGATGGCTGAGAGGGAACGTCAGGGATTATCGTAGGTGGTGTAAGAACACTTCACAACGGGCTTCAGAGGATCAGAAGGCACCTACATGTATCGGTACACACTCAGGGTGGATATTAACGTCTGCTGAAGTTGACGCGACAAGAGCTTTTATCGACTCGATAAGATTTTGTGAACAAATGAAGACGATACCTTGGAGGGAGAAGGTCTCGGAGGGTAAAAAGAAAATCTCCATAAACCATTCACTAATGCTTCATAAGGAGCTTCAGAAACCTTGAATTGTGATGATGCAACCTCACCAGTGTGAAACATATCGAACCTTTACATTACAGACAGGAAAAACAATGGAATCGGTTTACAGTATATGGAGAGACATATTGGAGGCACTAGAATTCTCCAGCCATATCAGGTTCTTCCACAAACTAGTGGAAGACAATTTTATAGGACGTCCATAGAAGTGCTCAATTCACTAGCAGATCCAAATCTGCTCCAGCACTCAAAACTCAATCTATGAAGATCCATGGATTGGAAAGATCTCTAATCCTATCAATTATAGGAACACCCAGCACAAATCTCCAAAACATCTAGCAGGACATCTTCCCAGAAGAGTGGAGCTCTTTATGTTTATTTTAATGTGGAATTTGACCAACGTTTGTCCATGAATTGTATCCACCAAAGTGAGACATGTCGCTTTTTCAGATGATTACTTTGTCCTGCGAGAGATACATTTCTCCGAGCCCTCAAAAAGACCTGACGCTCATCAGCATGGAAATAATATCCTGGTTCCGCATTGGGAAATTACAGCACCAAAGAATAGAGTGTGTAAATATGAAACAGAAGCGGGCCTAGAACAAACCCCTGTGGGACTTCTTGGGAAATCTGTCAGAATGTAATTTGTAGTTGAAAAGGAGACAGAAGATAATGTTATTAGTATGAGGGAGGCTTGATATGATCATGCCCAGAGCCTGAATAAATGCTCATAAAGCTTAAAGGATACATTTCACGGGGCAGAGTCGGCAGAGCAACACTTTACATCAGATATTGCTCTTTGACTCTTTGTAGTAAATAAAACCAACAAGTCCCTTACTCAGGTGCAACCATCACCATGTTTCACTGCATACACTGATACTGATGATGGGTTTATAACAGATTTGGAATTATAAATACATTTATAATTGTTTGGAAGCTGGGGTCAGATCTGGGGTCAGCCATGATACAGCGCCCCCTAGAGTACAGACAGTTAAAGGACTTGCTTAAGGATCCAAGAGTGGAAGCTTGGGGATACCTGTGGGGGGGGGGCTCAAACTCCACACTTAACCACTGAGCTACACCTCCCCCCTTCTGGTATCAGTAACCCCGACTGAGCTACACCCCTCCATCGGCTCCATCAACCGAGCATGACACCACACATTGACATTATACTGGGTTAACAGCAGGTGCAATACTGGGGACACTTAGGGAAAATATGGTGCAATATGGTGCAAAAACAAAGCCAACATCGATACTGAGGCTTGAACCCACAACCTGTAAGCATTAAGCTTCTTTTTCCAGTACAGTATCCTTCCAGAGTATGTTTTTTCAGTTTAATCCTGAAGCGTTTTCCTCCTTCAGCAACAATCATTTATTATATCTTTTTTTTTTTTTTTTTTTTTAAATCTTCGGAGCCCTGATAACTCTGCAGCCATTTCTCTGTTCAGACCTGTCCTCAGTTGGAAATCTGTTTTGATGGGAGCTTACCGGGATGGTATATATTCCATTTAGCGTTAATCAGAATCACTTCAGTTCCTATCCGGCGACGCTAAAACGATTTGCAAATTGGATTCCTTAATCAGGAGACAAAAAAGAAGTGTGATTGAAGACTGATTTATTTCTGAAACCAAAGAGCTCGGGCGTGATTTGTCTTGATTTAGAGGGCTTTCACTCCGACACTGTGGATTCGGTAATGGGAAAGCCTTCACGCGGACTGGTGGAGCCGAGACTCACTGGAGAAAGGGCTGGGATGAAATATCGTATCGTGTGAGAATCGTGATATTTTGTTCACCGATACTGTAACCATACTTAAAAACACAATATCGATATTTACAAACATCAGTTTCAGACCACGACTGTCAGAACCTGGACATATTGCGATTTTGTTTTGGCCACCAGAGGTCACCACTAGTCCCCTGCTCCCTATGCCCTGTTCCCTGTCCCCTTATCCCTAATTTGTTCCACATGCTTCTCAATTCTTTTGGTTATTACTTAGGTTCCCCCTTTTTTACTTTCTCCTTGTAAGAGTGTTATTTATTTTGCTGATTGTTTTGTTTTTTTGGCCGTGCCCGTGTTTCTTGCCTTTTTGTTTGCCTTTGAGTTCTCTTCATTCTCTACTCTCCTAGTCCAGCTTTATCTGTTTTGCCTTTGTGTTGCATTGTTTACTGTTTTTGGTTTGTTTATTCTGGTGTTGCCTTTCTTTTTTGCCCTCTCGATGTTCGTCCTAGTGTTGTTTTATTGCAAGCTACGCTTTTGAGAATTGTTTTTCGGAGTCCTGTTTTGGTTCCCTTCCCCTTGTCCTTTTACTACCTCTCCCTCCTTTAATCTGGCGTTTCTTACTCCTTTTTTGTCTCGAGCTGATTCTTCCGAGTCGGTCCTGCCTCTCCTCCTAGTTGTTTCTTTAGTTCCCTCTTGGTTCCATGTCCATCCTATTCTCAAGTTCCACTTGTACACTTCTCTTGTTTACTTGTTTTACTTTCTCTGTTTTTTTTTTGTTCCTCCTGTATTCTGAGGTTTGAGTTTATTCAATGTCTCCTGTCTTCTCTAGTTCTTTCCTTCTAGTGCCTTTTCCCTATTATTACGTGTTCCTATTGTTATTGTAGTGATTATTATTAGTATTATTCTGACCTATAAGTTATCATGCAGACCAAAACCATAAGTCCTAGAGACTTGAAAGTAGGTGGTGGAAACAGATGGTAGAGCTCAATTTGGGGAGAGGTTGACAAAGAAATCTCAACCCATTTGAACACGGGGGGCGCTACAATCCAAAAAATTTATTTGGTCATAGAAAATGTATCGTACACTCAAAACATACATATTTCTGGAATCCTTGGCTCAAACCGCAGAAAATCCTCATTGACGTTTTTTTGCTGTAAAGTTTGCTTTTTTCCTAAAAATTGCTTATGTTAAAATCATACTTTTGCGAAGTAGGTTTTTGCGCCATCAGAAAAAAACCAGTGTAGAAATGTTCAGTACACAAAAAAACATTGACCTTTCGACTCATTGTTGAAACGGCTCACCTAAAAGTTCAAAGTAGGCGGGGCCACACTGACAAAAAAGGCAACGAGATATCGTCATTAAACTTGGCAAATCTCTGTATGTCCTGAATCCTTGGTCAAATCCAAAAAAAGTGTGTCTTTGACATTTGTTTTGCACTAAACAAAGAAAAAACCTTTGTTTTCCCCCTTTGTTTGGCGCCACCTACACGATAGCTACACAATAGCCACAAGGGGGCGATATCAAGTTTTTTAAGTCCAACAATTCTCTCTTTGTCCTTATGTCCTTCAGTGTCTCAGTTGTTTGGACCCTGCAGATCGCTGCTTGCAGCTATATTTATTATTATTATTGTTGTTGTTGTTGCCTTTATGTCTGCCCTCCACCACACACCCCAGGTTCGAGACCTTCTCTCCAAAATGGAAAAACTCCAGTGAAGTTTAGATACATTAAAAAGGTACTTATATACAATAACGAATGACATTTACATCCTACATGTGAGGGCGGTGGAAGCTCTAAGCACATCATCCTGTAATCGGTTAGAACAAGAAATCATCTTCTTCTTCTACAAACGTTCGAACCTCGTGCGATTCCAGCGCAGCACTCGGAAACGCGCTTCCAAATGACCTAATGTGTCATAAACGCTGCCGGAGTGTCGTTACCGCTGATGATTGTAGCCAAATAAGCGTAACTACATGGAGACTGATGGGATTCAGCAGCTGCTACACAACCTTTACAGTAAGTCCTGGTCCACAATAAAATGAACACGATGTTGAAAAGCTTTCATCCCGGGGTTCGGAGAACATTCCTCATAATCTAAATTACACAGCTGGTCTTGGGCGAGCGAGCGATAAACGGATCGTAAGGTTATTTGTTTATTTATTTATTTACGTATTTATTTATTTGTTTCACAGAGATGATTTTTAGAAGGATGCACTTTCAGCCTGGAGGACATTCAGAGAACCTAATGGAGATGTGAGAGACTGACTTGTCCATGGTCATGTGTCAGAATTCAGAATGGATCAATTCAGTGGAGATACGTGAACACGTGAACGTGAAAAGGTAAAAACACATCAGGACTGGACAGAGAACGAGTGGAAATACGTTCTCAGAAGAACTTCTGTTAAAATGGAGACCAAATGATCAAATTTGCAAGTCATCTTGTGTCCTACATAAAACTGCCATTGAACGCCCTCATCCACACATCCATTCCATTCACCCATCCATTCACTCATCAACGCATCCATCCATCCATCCATTAATCCATCCAGTCATTCATCAACGCATCCATCCATCCATTCATTCATTCAGCCATCCATCCCTCGGTCAATCCATCCAATACATCCATCCATCAGTCCATCCATCCATCTATCAATCCATACATTAATCCATCCATCCCTCCGTCAATCCATCCATGCATTCATCAACCCATCCATCCATCCATCCATCTATTCATCCATCAGTCCATCAATCCATCTATCTATCCATCAATTCATTCATCTCCATGAGTCCACATCTCCAGTCCATTAATGATCCATATTATTGGAATAAAACCACTGAGATCGTCCCATGCTGGATTTTAACACACATCTGCTTTATCTCCAGACCACAGATTTCTTTCTTACCTTGAGATGTCTGGGTGCATATATACTTTTTGATCAAGGCATCTGTGGGTTGGGTGTAAAGGCTGAGCGCATATTTCAAAGACTTCAAGTCAGGACTTTTCTCCAGGAACGTTTTCTTCAAGCCGTTTCCTCCAGCATGGAAATATTGCTGAGGGAGAGAGAGAGAGATCATCAGTTACACTGCTATTCAACATCATCATCATCATCATCATCATCATCATCATCATCATCATCATCATCACCATCATCATCATCACCATCATCATCATCATCATCACCATCACCATCATCACCATCATCATCATCATCATCATCACCATCATCATCATCACATCATCACCATCATCACCACATCATCATCATCATCCACATCATCATCATCATCATCATCATCATCATCATCATCATCATCATCATCATCACATCATCACCATCACCATCACCATCACCATCATCATCACCATAATCATCACCTCCACCACCATCATCAACATCATCATCACCTT
Source organism: Kryptopterus vitreolus (assembly GCA_030449085.1). NCBI lineage: Eukaryota > Metazoa > Chordata > Actinopteri > Siluriformes > Siluridae > Kryptopterus > Kryptopterus vitreolus. The sequence goes on from JACRUU010000019.1 coordinate 20,882,647, forward strand.
CACCATCATCACCATCATCATCATCATCACCATCATCACCATCACCATCACCATCATCACCATCACCTCATCATCAGTGTTTGGAGAAGAACCCTGTAAAAGTCAGGGGTCCAAGTGCAGATCATCATCATCATCATCATACCATCATCATCATCATCATCACCTCCACCATCATCATCACCTCCACCACCATCATCATCATCATCATCACCTTCACCATCATCATCATCATCATCACCATCATTATCATCAGTGTTTGGAGAAGAACCCTGTAAAAGTCAGGTGTCCAAGTTCAGATCATCATCATCATCATCATCATCATCATCATCATCATCATCATCATCATCATCATCATCATCATCACCATCACAATCACCATCACCATCATCATCATCATCAGTGTTTGAAGAAGAACCCTGGAAAAGTCAGGTGTCCGAGTGCAGCTTTAGCGTGTCGTGGATCTGCGTCATGTTTAAAAAAAGCGAGTGGTGAGAAGTTTGATGTTTGTATTGGCTGTGACACAGACACCATCCTGACACGTCTTTCTGGAGATGTGACGCCTCGGGGAGCTCCTGTCACACATCAGCAGCAAACAGCTTGGAGGGTGTTTTCTGTGCACACAACTGCTCACAGCTCCTTCAAGTGTGTGTGTGTGTGTGTGTGTGTGTGTGGAGATGCTGGGGGAACACTGTGCTTTGATGGTTGACAAAAGCCCATTAAAAAAACCATCACCATTAGCCATCTGGACAAAGTCAGTGCTGCGAGCGAGTGTGAGCGGCGTTTCCTGTTTGTTATAAAGTGGTATAAAACGTTAGACGTGTGTATTTACACCGTCGCGGATCCGCCTCGGAAAGATCTCACTTTTATAATGTGGGTGTAACATCACACCCACACACACACATTTTCCCGGCTGCTCGTTAGTGCCGAGCGATTAAACGGTCGTCCGGAAGTACATGTGATATTTCCGTCATACACATTCGGGCTAACACGACTCCATCAGCCGGACGCAGTGCAGAGTAGCGACTCGCTCACGGTGGGAGAATAATCCAATCTCCCTTGGTGGATTTGATGATGTGATTAAAGCAGATTGTGTTTTCTGGACTGAGATCTTCCAGGAAATAGCAGCGATTCAATACTTTCAAACTTTTCCAATCTATTCTACTCTAATCCAATCCAATCTAATACAATCCAATGTAATCTAATATATTCTATTCAATTCCAATCCAATCCAGTACAATCCAATTTACTCTAATCCAATCTATTCTATTCTATAACAATCCAATCAAATCTACTCTATTCTATTCTAATCTATTCTATTCTATTCCAATCCAATCCAGTCTATTCTCTTCTATTATATTCCAAACCAATCCAATCTACTCTATTCTATTTTATTCTTTTCTATTCCAATCCAATCCAATCTATTCTATTCTATTCCAATCTACTCTCATCTATTGTACTCTATTCTATTCCAATCCAATCCAGTCTATTCTCTTCTATTATATTCCAAACCAATCCAATCTACTCTATTCTATTCTATTCTTTTTTATTCCAATCCAATCCAATCCAATCTATTTTATTCCAATCTACTCTATTCTATTCCAATCCAATCAAATCCAATCAAATCAAATCCAATCTATTCTATTCCAATCAAATCCAATATATTCTATTCTATTCTATTCTATTCTATTCCAATACAATCCAATCTATTGTATTGTATTGTATTGTATTCTATTCCAATACAATCCAATCTATCGCCATCATCATCACCATCATCATCATCATCAATAGAATAGAATATTCTATTCTATTTGATCTATTCTATTATATTCCAATCCAATACACTCCAATCTACTCTATTGTATTCTATTCTCTTCTATTTCAATCCAATCCAATCTATTCTGTTCTATTCCGACCTATTCTATTCTATTCCAATCCAATCCAATCTACTATATTCTCTTCTACTCTAATCTAATCCAATCCAATCTACTCTATTCCATTATAATATATTCCAATCTATTCTTTTCTGTTCCAATCCAATCTGATCTACTCTATCCTATTCTATTCCAATCCAATCCAGTCAAATCCAATCAAATCCATTCTATTATATTAAAATCTATTCTATTCTATTCTATTCCAATCCAATCTATTATATTCCAATCAAATACAATCTACTCTGTTCTATTCTAATATATTCTATATTCTATTTTCTATTCAATTCCATTCCATTCCACTCTATATATTCTATTTCATTATTTTATATTCCAATCCATTTTATTCCATTGTATTCTCTTCTATTATAATCTAATCTATTCGATCTCATTGTATTCCAATCCAATCTATTCCATTCCTGACTATTCTATTCCACTCTATTCTATTCTAATTTATTACAATCCTATATATTCCATTCCTGTCTATTCTATTCCACTCTATTATATTATAATCTAGTCCAATACAATATATTCCATTCCAGTGTATTTTATTCTATTCCGTTCCACTTTATTCTGTACTATTCATTTCTATTCTATTGCATGCAATTGTACTACATACCATTTAAGTTCTATTCCGTTATGTTCAATTCAATTATATTCTATTGAACTCTATTGTATTACAATCGATTCAATTTGATCTCAATGCATTGTATTCAATTCTATTCTAGAACACCCAGAACATCTACTCTGGTTTCTCAGTATTTGATTTGATCTTCTTTGTGGGTGTGGCTTTACTCACTGTTACAAACATCAATGTGTTCCTTTTTTTCCCTTTCCAGACGTGATGCAATTTTATATCTTTGACCAAAAAAATTATACATTTTATAAATCTTTTGTAAAAAAAAAAAAAATACAACAAAGTGGAATAGTGTACAAGTAATGATGATAGTTAATATAGATAGTCGTTATCAGAGCTGTCGTGTTCAGCAGAGTTAGTAGAGTTATTAATAGTACTGTTAGTATACTTTCATTCATTCATTCATCTTCTACCGCTATATCCGATCTTCCCTCGGGTCACAGGAGTCTGTGTCTATCTCAGGCGTCTATGGGCATTAAGGCAGGATACACCCTGGATGGAATGCCAACCCATCGCAGGACACACACACACACACACACACATTCACACACACATTCACACACTAGGGACAATTTTCCAAGGTGCCAATCAACCTAACGTGTATGTTTTGGACCGGGAGGAAACTGGAGAACCTGGAGAAAAACCCCCTGAGGCACGGGGAGAACATGCAAACTCCACACACACATGGCCGAGACGGGAATCGAACCCGGACCCTGGCGGTGTGAGGCGAACGTGCTAAACACTAAGCCACCGTGCCCCGCTGTTAGTATACTTAATAATATGAAATATTTTTATGGTGCTTTTGCCTGGAAATCTATAATTTTACATGCGTTTTAACACTAAATCATTCGTTTCATGTATTATTGGTGAGTACCTTTACATTTTTATATACTGTATTGTATTAAATGATTACCGTATTTGTTCTACTTATACCAGAGAAAACGACGGCGCATACCAAAGACAATGCACTGGCATGAAGTACAGTACATATCGGGCGTAACATAGGTATTTTAGCAGTACAGCAGTACAGCATTGTATGTATAGGCAATATATAGGCATATATGCCTATACATTCTCTTATTAAGGATAATGTATTACGCCGAGTTGGAAGAAAGATGGATTTCCTGGTTTAGAGCAGTATTTCTTTAGTGCTTTATCTAGAGCACACACTTTATTAACACGCTCCCTCTCCCTCTATCTCTTTGTTTTCAGACCTTTCACTTTGCTTCCAATTACAGTGTAAAAACAAAACCCCACAATCGAAGTGAAATGAGATAATTGCACGCCAGATGCAGCTGGCTCGTAATGAAATGCTTGGTTTAGAGGTAAATTAAGCTCCGTAGTGCTGACTGGTCAAAAAAGCCAGACGTCTACAAATCACTCCATTAATGCACGGATAAATTACCACCACAAATTTATCCTCCTATTCCTACAGGAATATAATTATGCCATTACGAAGTGAAGACGGGACGCTGAAATGTTTTACAGAAATTTGGCAGAATATTTGATGTATAATGCTGTCTACCTTCTGCCACTTACACAATAATGATGACATAAAAACATTCTCCTGGTCACAGGAGGCGATGGAAGCAAAATCACATATGATGGGATGAAAGATCCTAAAATTAATTCTCAATTAAGTTAAATTTGCAAAAAGACAATAATCTTATTTTAATGACATTGTTTATAGAGTAAATGCAAATAATGGTTTGCTTGTTGTGTTTGTTTGTTTGTTTCCAATCCATCCATCTAGCCATCTGAAAATCAACCAGCAGCAAAAATACATACTAATAGTTTTTCCAGGTTGCTTTATTCAGTAAAACAGCGGCCTCTAGAGGCGAATCTCTGCATCGCTTTCATTTTAAAAATCACAAATCAGGTAATCTATATTACAATTATAAATCTATCTATCTATCTATCTATCTATCTATCTATCTATCTATCTATCTATCTATCTATCTATCTATCTATCTATCTATCTATCTATCTATCTATCTATCTATCTATCTATTTAAAATATATATTATTTTGTGTTAACTAAAAATATTTTTGTAATACAACTATTTTAAATTATTTAGTTTTAAATATATATGTTTGTCTCAATATTTATTAATTTAATTAATGCATTTACATTTATATCATTTTGTACATTTCATGATCCAGTACTGTTTTTTTTTATTATTTTTATTATTATTATTATTATTATTATTATTATTATTATTATTATTATTATTATTATTGTTATTATTGTTATTTATTATTAGTTTATTGTTTTTATTATATTATTATTATTATTATTTATTATTATTATTATTACTATTGTTAGAATAAAATCCAATATTATTTTACATGGTTTGCTGTTTTATTTTATTTTTTATATAGCACCCAACAGTTGATTAATTGGTTAGAGGTGGTTATCGCTCGACATCAGCGTTGCGTACTATCTCCAAAGATCTACTCATAAATTCCATGAACTCCTTTCCACCGTGGATTTTTAGGGGTTGTTTCACAGTGGAATAATTGGCAGGTTCTGTTCAGGGTCGTGACCCGAACCCAAACTCTCCAAACTCGCATTAAAGTTGGAAAGCCCAGGACAAGGGTGGAATCCAATCCGTAAACCTGAGGGCTCCTGGGAAATCATTTATTCCTCCATGTAACATGTCCATCTTCAATATTTCAGGGAGGAAACCCAGAAGAGCGAGTGGAGTTATAATCCAGTGCAGCATGTCATGAATAATTACTGCAGAAAGCACCGGAAACATCACGCTGAATGAAGGTGTGTTTTCTCGACAGGTTCGTCGTGTCGTAATGCGTGTAGGAGAAACCTGGAGGAGATGTAGATTGCAGGCATCGTGGGCATCCGAAGGGAGCTGAAAGGATTCTTGGAAGAGTTTTCAGTGTGGACCTGCAGTGTGATGGCCAGCAGGAACATCTGCGTTCCACAAACCATTGTGTTTTACGGGAAACAAAAAGTAAAAGTTAAAGGGTTTTTTTCTCCGGGTTCTCCGGTTTACCCCCGGTCCAAAATCACACACGGTAGGTTGATTGGCACCTTGGAAAATTATCCCTAGTGTATGAATGTGTGTGTGAATGTGTGTGTGTGTGTGTGTGTCCTGTGATGGGTTGGCATTCCATCCAGGGTGTATTCTGCCTTAATGCCCATAGACGCCTGAGATAGGCACAGGCTCCCCGTGACCCGAGGGAAGATCAGATCGTAGAAGATGAATGAATGAATGATATGAAAGCTACAAAAAGCTTTTTTTTAACACTGATATTCCTGCACAGCACATGGAGATTTCATGTTCATTAGTAAAATCAGATCCTGATGTAGGTGAGAAGGGAGAGGTTTTACAAACTCATCCTAAAAGTCCACAATAGGGGTTTTGGAGCTTCGTCAACAGGAGATCTTCCAGATCTTAATGCAAAGCAGATCTTCATGAAGCTTTCTGCACTTTACTGGAACAGGCCTGGATCTCCTACATTCCATGTCCATCCACGGATCTCATAAACTCCGACCGTTCGGAGAAGAACTGTGCGCGGGTGGAAACGGCCGCCGTCCCAATACTTTCGACCCAGATTTCACAAACGGCTTCGCCGATGATCGAAAATCCATCACAGTCTTTTATTTTCCCTCCACTGAACATTTACTGATCACAGGTTCCTACAAAACCCTTCCCCACCCCCCACAGTGCATCCTGGGAGAAATGATTCATAATAATTATACTGTAATGAACACACTGAGTGAATTAAGAGCTTTACGAATGAATTATTAATGAGCGTAAGGACCGGTTTAATATCAGCACTGTGAGGAACATCTCAGGTCAAGAAGTAACACTAACTGGATAAAAATTACACCATATTATTATTATTATTATTATTATTATTATTATTAGTGTTTCTTTCTCCCTCCCTCCTTTCTTTCTTTTTTCTTTATTTCTTCAATCCCCCTCCCACCTTTCTTTCTTTCTTTCTTTCTTCCGTGCTTCCCCCTCCCCATCTTTCTTTCTTTCTTTCTTTCTTTAAGCTTCATTTTGCCTTAATGACAAACAATTGAAATGTTTAATGAGGAACATTCGAGCGCTCTGATTGGTCAGAAAGTGCAGAAGAAGGAGGAGAGTGATGGTTGTCAAGGAC
>JACRUU010000019.1:20891845-20901845 GCA_030449085.1 Kryptopterus vitreolus
AAGTGAGACACACAGGCCACACCTCCTTTTAGTAAAAGTGAGACACACAGGCCTCACCTCTTTTATTAAAAGTGAGACATTGAGGCCACACCTCCTTTTGTAAAAGTGAGACACACAGGCCACACCTCTTTTAGTAAAAGTGAGACACACATGCCTCACCTCTTTTATTAAAAGTGAGACATTGAGGTCACATCTCCTTTAGGTCACCTCCTTTTGTAAAAGTGAGACACACAGGCCACACCTCCTTTAGTAAAAGTGAGACACACAGGCCTCACCTCTTTTATTAAAAGTGAGACATTGAGGTCACATCTCCTTTAGTAAATGTGAGACACACAGGCAACACCTCTTTTAGTAAAAGTGAGACACACAGGCCTCACCTCTTTTATTAAAAGTGAGACATTGAGGTCACACCTTTAGTAAATGTGAGACACACAGGCAACACCCTTTTGTAAAAGTGAGACACACAGGCCACACCTTTAGTAAAAGTGAGACACACAGGCCACACCCTTTTATTAAAAGTGAGACATTGAGGTCACATCTCCTTTAGTAAAGTGAGACACACAGGCCACACTTTTAGTAAAAGTGAGACACACATGCCTCACCTCTTTTATTAAAAGTGAGACATTGAGGTCACACCTCCTTTTGTAAAAGTGAGACACACAGGCCACACCTCCTTTAGTAAAAGTGAGACACACAGGCCACACCTCTTTTAGTAATAGTGAGACATTGAGGTCACACCTAATTTAGTTAGTCAGACACACTGAGGCCACATCTCCTTTAGTAAATGTGAGACACACAGGCCACACCTCTTTTAGTAAAAGTGAGACATTGAGGTTACACCTCCTTTTGTAAAAGTGAAACAGTGAGGTCACACCTCCTTTTGTAAAAGTGAGACACAGAGGCCACACCTCCTTTAGTAGAAGTGAGACACACAGGCCACACCTCCTTCAGTAAAAGTGAGACACAGAGGCCACACCTCCTTTAGTATATGTGAAACACAGAGTCCACACCTCCTTTGGTAAAATTGAGACACAGACCACACTCCTTCAGTAAAACTCCTTTTTAGTACAGAATGTGAGACACAATAGCCACACCTCCTTTCCTACTGTATATCAGTGCCGCAGTGACAAAACCCCGCCTCCACCCCTCACATGACCAACAGGGCACGCCTCCTTTAATAAAGTGAAACCTAATTCCAGACAACTTCAAGAAACTTTTATCAGACGTTCACCTGCTCAGACAGAAAGCGAGAGAACGTTTGGGCGCTTATGTTTCCCAGCAAAATCTCATCCCTGGAACGAGTGGCGTGATGAGACTTCACTTTCATTTAATCATCGCGGCTGACGGGGGCTAGCTCGTGGCGCTGCCGCGCTAGTTTATAAGACTCCCGGGCAATCGCAGCAGACACGCTTTCCAGCAATCTGCCACAAATAAAGCCCTCGAGTAAACAGATGGCTGTAAAGCAGTTCGATTGAAAAGGTTGTGTATTGATTTTCCTCCCGGTGAAAGGTCAGTGTTTCAGAGCGATGCTGTAACTCCCTCTCACTCCGGGTGGAGCAACGCTTAATAACACCCGCTACACTTTCATTCTATATTAATAATACACTTTTATATACTTGCCATGTCCTCGCCAAAACTCATGTTCAGATCAAATAAAACTCCTGATTTATGAACAACATTAACGCCATTTTTCTCAATTTGCTGCATGTTTATTTTAATTTATTTCATTTATTTGTTCCAGGCATTTACTTTCTAAATTGGTTTTGGCTGAATGCTGTGTACATTTACAGCATCTGGCAGACGCCTGTATACAGAGCCCTTTGTTTTCATTTATACAATTTATACCGGTGGCCTCCGACCCTGTGGATCGGAACCGCTCCGGGGGTCAATCAGTACCAGGCCGGACAACATAACTTACATCATTTCAGTTTTATTTATGATCTGATTCCAAACAATGATGGATTTTCTCCACCACATCTGCCTCCGGTCACATGACTCTCCCTTCGGTCACATGACTTTCCTCCATCCGCTACCTTTTTAACAATGCTGCTCCGGCCGCTAACACATAATACATTACCTCTAGAAAGAAACCCACGAGCTACAACATAAACAACAAACAAACAAACAAACGTCTTTGTAAAGTTTCTTTGCGCAGAGTAAAAGAGCCAGAAAAAAGATCCTACCACTTCAAAGAGCTGCATTTAACACACAACACCAGGACATGAAAAATGATTGCGACAGGTCGTTCCCACGCACCAAACCCCGCTCTGTATAATACCACAGCGAGCGTCTCTCTAATCACGCAATGACGCTTTCAAAAACTGCTTCACCACCAAACATTCTGCATTAAAACACCAGTGTTTATGTCGCTCGTATCATTTTATTTTGTTGTATTTATCCCCCACACATTAAAGGCCATCCGGGAAAATATTGTCTGACATTAAACCCAGGTTGGGAAACCGCTGCTTTATACGACATTTTAGTAAAAGTAAGACACATTGAGACTACACTTCCTTTAGTAAAAGCGAAAGACTGTGGCCACGCCCCCTTTAGAGTAAGTGAGACAGAGAGACCACACGTCTCTCTGAGAGACCACACCTCCTCTAGTAAAACTTCAGACACGTAGTCAACACCTTCTTTAGTAAAAAGTGAGGCACACTGAGATCACACCTCCTTTAGTGTAAATGAAGTTGAGATCATTTCATTTAAGTTAGTTAAATTTTTTTATGATTTAATTTAATTCAGTTCATTTTAGTTGAGTTAAGGTGAGTTGATTTAATTTTAATCGAGTTCAGCAGATGAGTTTTATTTATTCATTCATTCATCTTCTACCGCTTTATCCGATCTTCTCTCGGGTCACGGGGAGTCTGTGCCTATCTCAGGCGTCTATGGGTGTTAAGGCAGGATACACCCTGGATGGAATGCCAACCCATCGCAGGGCACACACACACACACACACACACACACACACACACACACACACACCCCACACACACCACACACACACACACACACACACACACACACATTCATACACTAGGGACTCGACTAAAATTATTTTTTATTTTATTTTAATTTTTTAATTTATTTTGTAAAATGTTTTATTTAATTTGATTTATTTATTTAATTTTATATTGTGTTATAGTTGTTTGTTATGCACTGTCTCGTGTTGTCAACACAGTCTTGTTCTGTCTTTGCGCTGTTTGCACAAGTTTGCATACGATGCATTTTATGTAGCTAGGACAAGCTTAGTCTAGTCCTCAGCATTGTGTTGTTGTGTTTGTGTTATATGTTGTTTTGTGTAGCACCAGGGTCCTGGAGAAACGTTGTCTCATTTCACTGTGTACTGCGTCAGCTCTATATATATAGTTAAAATAACAATAAAACCTCTTGACTTGACTTGACAATTTTCCAAGGTGCCAATTAACCTACCGTGCATGTTTTTGGACCGGGAGGAAACCGGAAAACCCGGAGAAAAACCCCCTGAGGCACGGGGAGAACATGCAAACTCCACACACTGAAGGTGTGAGGCGAACGTGCTAACCACTAAGCCCCTCTGGATGAGTTACGTTGAGTTGAGATGAGTCATGTTGAATTCAGCAGATGAGTTAAGCTGAGTTAGGTTAAGTAGAGCTGAATGAACTGAAAAGTCCCTCTTGTACGAGTATCTGCAGAGAAAAGCATTTTCCTCTCCTCTGTAACTCATTGAGGAATAAATAAACAGCTACGTGAGCAGATTTGCGTTCGTGCAGTTTGCAGTTTGAGAGCGCACTCTCACACCGGCCAATCGAAAGACCTGAAAATGCTGACGTTCCCGGATTCATTGCATTTGCATTCACGCCATTTGGCAGGCGCCCTTATCCAGAGCGACTTACCAATGGGCAATTGAGAGTTAAGGGCCTTGCTCAAGGGCCCTACTAGTGGCAACTTGGTGGTGGTGGGATTAGAACCTGCGATCCTCCTGTCCAGGGTTCGATGCCTTAACCACCTCGGCTGCCTTCTAGAGCGCAGGATATTTTGTTTAACAGTCGTGTTCTGTGAGGCACAGGCGTTAATTTCCGAGCCATTAGCGGCGACTCGAATATCACGGTGCGGCTTCCGGATTGATTAGACTGAATTTGTTGAATTTTCAGTGAGTAGCAGACGGAAAAACACCATCAAGAAAGGAGAAAATAAAAACAAAGCCGGCTTGCCACTCGTCACCATAGGAACCGGGCGGCAAATCAAAACCAGGGGGGCGGGTGTTGATCTTCCTGTCTAGGGTAAAATATATATATATATATATATATATATATATATATATATATTTCACTTTTCACACAAGTTTTCACTTTTCACACAAGTATTATGTAAAGCTGCCTTTGAGACGATGACAAATTGTTATAAGCGCTTTATAAATAAAAATTGGAATTGATATATATATATATATATATATATATATATATATATATATATATATATATATATATATATATATATATATATATATATACTTTTTCCCCCCAAAGGCAAGAGTGAAGAGTTAAAGTATGAATATTACACTGCGCCATGAATGAATGATGATGACCATTTTCTGGTTCAAAGTCCACCTCCCTTTTAATAAAACCTTCAGGTGATGCTCGAAGCAACAAATGGTGAAGATCTGACCACCGGTGAGAAAGCAGCAAAGGAGCGTCCCACCAGGCCGGGTCTGAAACCCGACGATGTGGAGCAAAACACTGCAATTACTGCGCAGCAGAGCAGCGGAGCAGCGGGCGATAACGAGGTGATGGAAAGGTGGAGCTGAGCTGGAGTGCATTAGAAACACAGGAGACTGCGAGTGCGAGAACGGATGATGGAATAAAGAGTGAGAAGATGAGAAGGGCAGAGACGTAGATGCAGATCAGATGTAACGAAGAAAAATCTCCCCGCAGCTTCCTGAGCAACACCACCTGTTCATACATTTCACTCACTCTCTCTCTCCCTCTCTCTCCCTCTCTGTTTTTCTCCGGGGAACTTTTAGAATAAGTACGAGTGAATTGTTTGTTGAACCACTAAATGCTGAAACATGCAGGAGTGCAGCAAATGTGTGGGCTGGAAAAACAGAGTCTAAAATCAGTTTATTACAATACTGCACCGTGCACGCTCGCGTTATTACAATACTGCACCGTGCACGCTCGCGTTATTACAATACTGCACCGTGCACGCTCGCGTTATTACAATACTGCACCGTGCACGCTCGCGTTATTACAATACTGCACCGTGCACGCTCGCGTTATTACAATACTGCACGCTCCGTGCACGCTCGCGTTATTACAATACTGCACCGTGCACGCTCGCGTTATTACAATACTGCACCACCGTGCACGCTCGCGTTATTACAATACTGCACCACGTGCACGCTCGCGTTATTACAATACTGCACCGTGCACGCTCGCGTTATTACAATACTGCACCACCGTGCACGCTCGCGTTATTACAATACTGCACCATGCACGCTCGCGTTATTACAATACTGCACCGTGCACGCTCGCGTTATTACAATACTGCACCGTGCACGCTCGCGTTATTACAATACTGCACCGTGCACGCTCGCGTTATTACAATACTGCACCGTGCACGCTCGCTTTATTACAATACTGCACCGTGCACGCTCGCGTTATTACAATACTGCACCGTGCACGCTCGCGTTATTACAATACTGCACCGTTATTACAATACTGCACACGCTCGCGTTATTACAATACTGCGTCTGCACGCTCGCGTTATTACAATACTGCGTCGTGCACGCTCGCGTTATTACAATACTGCACGTCGTGCACGCTCGCGTTATTACAATACTGCACGCTCGCGTTACTGCACTACTCCGTGCACGCTCGCGTTATTACAATACTGCACCGTGCACGCTCGCGTTATTACAATACTGCACCGTGCACGCTCGCGTTATTACAATACTGCACCGTGCACGCTCGCGTTATTACAATACTGCGTCATGCACGCTCGCGTTATTACAATACTGCACCGTGTACACGCTCGCGTTATTACAATACTGCACCGTGCACGCTCGCGTTATTACAATACTGCACCGTGCACGCTCGCGTTATTACAATACTGCACCATGCACGCTCGCGTTATTACAATACTGCGTCCGTGCACGCTCGCGTTATTACAATACTGCGTCGTGCATGCTCGCGTTATTACAATACTGCATCGTGCATGCTCACATTATTGCAATATGGCGCCTGTGCACGCTCGCGTTATTACAATACTGCGTCACTGCGTCGTGCACGCTCGCGTTATTACAATACTGCACACAAGTCAAATCTGTCAAAACAGAAAAGGACCAAACATATATATAGTAGCAATGAATCAGAAGCTGTGTGTGTGTGTGTGTGTGTGTGTGTGTGTGTGTGTGTGTGTGTGTGTGTGTGTGTGTGTGTGTGTGTGAGTGTGTGTGTGTGAAAGCTGTTGAGAGTTTTTTGCAAATAAACACATTAAACAATGATTTCAGGCTGCAGGCTGTTTGACGTTCTCATTCATCTGCTTTTCCGAAAAGGATCTGTTTATTGGAGGTAGCAATGAATTATGATAACCTAGTTACCATAATTCATTGCTACCTCCAATAAACAGATCCTTTTCACAAGACCTATATATATGTATATATATATATATATATATATATATATATATATATATATATACTATATATATATATATATATATATACACACACACACACACACACACACACACACACACACACACACATTATAATGTACTCTTTATTGTAATAGAAGCATGTGATCATTAGTGTGTTGATCGTGACCGCATGAAGCTCCTGTACACATTTTATAGGAGAATTTCATCACACCGTGTGGATTACAGAACCACGCTGTACAATACTGAACCATATATAAATAAATATAAACATAAACAACATCCCACCTTCAGCTTGGAGAGCTGGCCCAGGTCCTTGGCTGCACTAAAGATCATCTGAGCTCCTTGCTGTGAAGTAAAAAAAAAAAAGAAAACACATAAATCATGAAGGCGTCGCTGGAACTGAAATCTGGCCGCAGTGTGCTTCGTTAGCGTGGGTCAGTTTAGTGGAGCGTTGTGGAGCGCCGTCTTAAAATTTCCCCATCGCAGATAAAAGCGGAGAGCGCTTATTAGTGAGACGGACAGGAGGCCGAGACGGGAGAAACGGCGCTCTCACAGCTGGATACGCTCGGATAAAAAGGCCTTCATAAGGGCACGCGTGTCGTGAGGAGACACAAACATCTGGGACGTACCGTAATGTGATTTGTTAGACTTTGTGTTTGCAACAAAACACTTATTATATAAAATATGGTTGGAATGGTGGCAAAAAAGACTGGAATAGAAAGTGATAGTAAAAAGTAACTGATTAAGAAACGTTCTTAAAAAAAAACCTTTAGTGCATCGATGAAATGAAAAACACAACAAAGAAAACCCAGAACTGCTGAGCAGTTAACATACTGTATCACACACTCCTGCTACATTATAGCTATAATACACTGTAATACTTTGGAGACTTTGGATTACATTTAAACTTGGATTAAAGTTGGATTACAAGTTTAAAGAGGGATTGTTAAATGTACAGGAGTCAGATTTATCTCTAGTCTAATACATGGTTTGTGTATTTTCATGCAGCACAACACAGAATCAAACATGGACATCAAAATTCTGTTTCTATACATTCTACATTTGATACGCTTGATACCAGAAATCGGAAGTAGATAACAAAGTCAATAAATCGGAATAACTATTACTAGTAATAGCGTTAGTCATTTTTAAAAATAATTTATTTTTAAATATTTTTATTATTATTATTAATATAATTTATTTTTTATTTTTTATATTTTTTCATTAATGACACAAGAAGTATCATTAAACTAATAATGCTACTTCTACTATTAATAATAACAACAATAATAACACTACTACTAATAATAATGATAATAATAACAGCAATAATAACAACAATAAATAAGAATGATAATAATAATAATAATAATAATAATAATAATAATAATAATAGTAATAATAATAATAATAATAATAATAAGAAGAATAGCTACTACTACTACTAATAATAACACAAATTATAACAATAATAATAATAATAATAATAATAATGTTAATATTCATATTATTATTGCCTTAATTAATAAATTATTATTATTGTTATTATTATTATTATTGCATTACACTACATCTCTGTTTCCTATGCTTACTGTTTGGTCGGACAGCGGAGGGAGGACGATCTGCCTCTCGATGGTGTTCAGGACGATTTTCCAGAGCTCCTTCAGCACTCGCTTCAGAACGGTCTTCTCACAGATCTTAGCGAACAGTATGAGACTGTAGGAGGAGAGGAATAAATAACAAGATAAACCCAAATCACTATTCCAGTCTGTTCATCTCGTCCACACGTCTCCCAGGACAAACTCCACTGCAGTACAGTTCAATAAAACAACCTTATAGATTATAAACACACAGCGTGTGTGTGTGTGTGTGTGTGTGTGTGTTGCAGAGAATACAGATATTTCTGGATAATGAGGCAGGTGGATCTGCAGCACACACTGACATTTACATGTGATTAAGGGGATTCTCAGTGATGTTCCGCAGAGGGGAAATTGGCCTTCACGCATACGCTGTGGTTTAGAGCTGTCTGCATCACTTCTACTCCAGACCTTTATGGAAATCTCTGGTCCAGTGTAAGAACACAATATTTGTGGAGACTTGAGCTAAACAGCTGAACACAGTATGGTATGTGTGAAGCAAAAGTCTTGAGAGTGAAACTCTGTCGCTATAAGTGTATGGGTGTGTAATTAAAACAGATGGTGGCCATGTTGGAAGGGTGTTTTGGAGACAATGTGATGGAGGAGAGATTGAGCATGGGCTTGGGACCTGACTAGGAACAAGAACCCCAAGGAACTTCTTATTGTGAAGGCGTTTTTTATTGTTCTCACTTTTTGTCCAGCAGGTCCATGAGGGGACGGAGGACGGTCTCGGCGTCCATCGCAGGGTTGCTTTTGTTGGCAGCGTTGCTCTTCATCTGCACCAGCTCCTGGTTCATCTGTTTCACACAGTCCTCAATGACGGGTTTAAAGCTGCAGGAGGAACACGACGTCACCTATACACTCATCAACACCAATAGTGTAGTGTAGTGTTGTGTAGTGAGTTGTGTAGTGTATTGAGGGGTGTAGTGTAATGTAGTGTAGTGAAAGGTGTAGTGTAGTGAAGTGAGAGGTGTAGTGAGTTGTGTTGTGTAGTGAGTGGTGTAGTGTAGTGAGTTGTGTAGTGTAGTGACTGTGGTGTAGGTAGTGTGAGAGTGTAGTAGTGGTGTAGTGTAGTGAGAGGTGTAGTGTAGTGAGAGTGTAGTGTAGTGAGAGTGTAGTGTAGTGAGTGGTGTAGTGTAGTGAGTTGTGTAGTGTAGTGTAGTGAGAGGTGTAGTGTAGTGAGAGGTATAGTGTAGTGTAGTGAGAGGTGTCGTGTAGTGTAGTGAGAGGTGTAGTGTAGTGAGAGGTGTAGTGTAGTGTAGTGAGTTGTGTAGTGTAGTGTAGTGTAGTGAGTTGTGTAGTGTAATGTAGTGAGAGGTGTAGTGGAGTGTAGTGTAGTGAGAGGTGTCGTGTAGTGTAGTGAGAGGTGTAGTGTAGTGTAGTGAGTTGTGTAGTGTAGTGTAGTGAGAGGTGTAGTGAAGTGTAGGGTAGTGAGTTGTGTAGTGCAGTGCAGTGAGAGGTGTAGTGTAGTGAGAGGTGTAGTGGAGTGAGAGTAGGTGTAGTGTAGTGTAGTGTAGTGTAGTGAGAGGTGTAGTGTAGTGAGAGGTGTAGTGTAGTGAGTTGTGTAGTGTAGTGTACCTGGAGCCGAACACAGCACTGAGCTCATCTAGAACTGTGTTGAGTTTATTCTGCAGCTCCTTCAGCAGATCACTCGCTTCAGCATCCAGCTACAAAACGTAGAGAGAGAGAGAGAGAGAGAGAGAGAGAGAGAGAGAGAGAAAGGG
>JACRUU010000019.1:20906845-20931845 GCA_030449085.1 Kryptopterus vitreolus
ACAAGGTTTCCCTGTGCACTCACGGCTAGCGTCATTGCACCGCAGCATCTCCCTCACTGAGTCTGGATTATTCCGTAACTCTAGAGTCTGAGACACGGAGCGCTGACGAACACGTCGTCTATAACATCATTCATAAAGACGACGCGTGTCTCAATTAAGACTTTTCCATTCGCCATCGTAACTATACACCGTTTGGCCAAAAGTATCGGAACACACGACTTTTCCAGCCGCATGTTGTTCTTTCTCCAAACCGTTGTATCTTTATAAGTATGTACATATTTACAGTAACACAGAAATAGACATCATATCTACCGGAAACACATGTCTTTACAATAACATAACAGAAATACAAATAATAACAAGAACATAAATAGAATAGAATAGAATAGGGGAAAAAAAACAAGCATGTTATATAAATGCCAACTTTGAACAATTCCCCTTAATGAAAAAGGAACGATCGGAAACTGTGTCGTACGTCTGATTAGAGAATGGACATATGGACACACTCACACACACACACACACACACACACACACACACACACACACACACACACACACACACACACACTTGTGCACGGATGGATGAGCACGGTTATACACACCCTGGCCTGCCTGTCTCTACTGAATGCAAATGAACTGAAAAGGGCAAAGCCATTCTTCATTGGTGTCTCTTTCAGTCTTTCTATCCCTATCACACACACACACACACACACACACACACACACACACACTTATGCGCGCGTATACAGTTATGTCTCAGTCACACTAACAGGCCTGTGGGAGAAGCAATGGAGAGGAACAGCGTTGTGGTTTTGAGCGTTCTGCTTTAGCTCTGTAATTAAGAAATGACAGAGAGAGCAATAGAAGGAGAGAAAGCGAGAGAGAGAGAGAGAGAGATAGAGAGAGGGGAGAGAAAGAGAGAGAGAGAGAGCGAGCGATACTCCAGGAAAGATTAATTTGATCACTCACCTGAGAATTGATCCTGAGGAAAGATCGCTAGTTTTATTCTTGGCTTTACAATATTCTGGTCTATTCCGGTTTGTACACTGTCTGGTCAAAAGTTTGTGGACACCTGATGAGACGTCGCAAAACTAGCAAACTCGTAGCAGCAAGCGTGGCGAGAAGCTTCGTACGTTATAATGAATGATGTCTGATTACATACGAGATGAGCCTTAGCGTCAAAACTAGCAATGGGCAACAGAGCGAAGGACTACACAGGTTACCATGGAAACCACTGACAGTTAACATAGATGCTAGTCGGGTAATAGACGCTAGTCATGTAATAAATGTTAAGTCAGGTATGCTAGTCGGGTAATGGATGCTAGTCATGTAATAGAGACTAATCGGGTAATAGATGCTAGTCATATAATGTATACTATCGGGTAAAGATGCTGCAGGTTACAGAGTCATGTAATAGATGCTAGTCATGTAATAGACGCTAGTCGGGTAAAGGACACTAGTCATGTAATATACACTAGTCATGTAATAGACACTAGTCGGCATGTAATGATTCTAGTCATATAATATGCTAGTCATGTAATATACACTAGTAGACACAATGTAATAGACACTAGTCGGGTAATAGATGCTCGTCGGGTAATGGTAATATGCTAGTCATATAAAAAATGCTAGTGATGTAATAGACGCTAGTCGGGTAATGGATGCTAGTCTTGAATATAGACACTAGTCGGGTAATAGACACTAGTCGGGTAATGGATGCTAGTCTTGAAATAGACACTAGTCGAGTAATAGACACTAGTCGTTTAATAGATGCTCGTCGGGTAATGGATGCTAGTCACATAAAAAATGCTAGTGATGTAATAGATGCTAGTCATGTAATAGACATTAATCAGGTAATAGTTTCTTGTCGGATGCTAACGGTACACTCGGCTGTAATCACCCTAGATGCTAGTCATATACCTGGCAAAAATGCCAGATCACATGATCGGGTAATACCATCGCAGGGTTAGTCGGGTAATAAAAAATGCTAGTGATGTAATGCTAGTCTTGAAATAGACAAAATGGATGCTAGTCTTGAAATAGACAAAGTCGGGTAATAGACACTAGTCGGGTAATGGATGCTAGTCTTGAAATAGACACTAGTCATGTAATAGACACTAGTCGTGTAATAGATGCTCGTCGGGTAATGGATGCTAGTCACATAAAAAATGCTAGTGATGTAATAGATGCTAGTCATGTAATAGACATTAATCAGGTAATAGTTTCTTGTCGGGTAACGGATGCTAGTCACCCGGCTGCACCTGGTGACACCAATCACACACCATCACAGGGGGTGACACCAAAATGAAAAAAATGCTAATTTGACAGAATGGGACTTCCTAGAATCTCTTCCAAACCTCTCGCTAAGTCTTCAATTATTTCTCACGATCTGTGTGTCTGTGGCATCATGTGAGAGGAGCTTTTTCAAAACTGAAACTTATAAAGAACTATTTGCGATCTACCATGGGGCAGTCAAGGCTTTCTGATCTTGCGATATTATCAATTGAAAATGATATGGTGAAGGATGTTGATTTTGATGAAGTGATTGACAAGTTTGCTGCTTTGAAGACCAGGAAAGGAAAGTTTTAAATGTAAGGTAGGCTCTATAATGTTTAATGGCAAAATAAAAATAACAATTTTGTTGCAGTTCTTAAATGCTATTAATTCCTAATTCTATCTTATTGGTTTCCTCTTATGTCTGTGTAACTTTAGGACTTACATTTACAGAATCGCCATGGTATAATAATGTTACTGTTTGTAAATTACAAACATTACTATTGGCGAGCCATGGAAAAATCTGGAGGGGGTGACATCATGGCTTTACCGCACCGGGTGACACCAACCCTAGTGACGCCACTGCTAGTCAAGTAATAGACGCTAGTCGGGTAAAGGACGCTAGTCATGTAATAGACATTAATCAGGTAATAGATGCTTGTCAGGTAACGGATGCTAGTCATGTAATAGACGCTAGTCGGGTAAAGGACTCTAGTCATGTAATAGACATTAATCGGGTAACGGATGCTAGTCATGTAATACACACTAATCGGGTAATAGATGCTAGTCGGTTAATGGATGCTAGTCATATAAAACATTCTAGTGATGTAATAGATGCTAGTCATGTAATAGATGCTAGTCGGGTAATGGTCGCTAGTCATATAAAAAATGCTAGTGATGTAATAGATGCTAGTCATGTAATAGACGCTAGTCGTGTAATGGACGCCAGTTATATAAAAAAATGCTAGTCATGTCGCACATGATTCTTTCTTATCTCAGATGCTTTATCTGTTTCATCTTAATTCCGTATGTATCTTGGGTTCCAAACCAAAATGTCAAAACCAACATTTGTTATTAAATTTCAAAGGGAACGCTTTTATGTTTAAAAACATGATTATGTTGCGTCTGAATGAAAGAAATCCTTACACCTGTAACAAAACAAAGTGACTAAAAGCCATTCTCCAATCATTTCTGCTCAGCCTGAACATTCTGTAACACTCACATTTCCCCAGACTCATAACTCGGATGAAGTGTATCTCCAAGCGCGAGCGTTTTAAACCTCAAGAACCTTGAGAAATGCAAATTAGCAAATAATGCGATCCCGAGCCTCAGGGCCTTCTCTCTCTCTCTCTCTCTGCACTCCAGTCTTCAGCGCTCTTTAATCGGCAGACCAGGGACACTTACTTTAGCAAATCTGCACATGAAGTGAGCGAGGGCTTGAGGGTTCGGGCACTCGAGTTTCTTGATGATCTCGAAGCTCTGGTTGAGTTGTGTGAACACGTCCACCACGGAGCAGGAGAACAGAGCGTGCTCAGACGTTTGCTGGAACTGTATGAAGGAAGAGAGGTGAAGGAATATATAACAGAGTGACATAAATTTATCATCCATTAGGGGTTCAGGGCCTTGCTCAAGGTCCCAGCAGGGCGGGGTCGCCTTCAGGTCCGCCAAAGTGCAGGAGAATTGATGGTGTGGCCCCTGAGGACGGATTCTCAATTCATACCAAAGTGGTGGTAAACACTCTTCACTACACAATCTTCACTACACAATCTTCATTACATATAGATACATTAAATGTACACTTCCTGCATATTTTTTTCTATAATATTCTATACTATTCTATTCTCTTTTATTCTATACTACACACCTTTATTATATTCTATTCTGTACTCCTTTATTCTATTCTGTACTCTTTTATTCCATTCTATTCAATACTCCTTTATGCTGTTCTATACTATTCTATTCTCTTTTATTCTATACTACACTCCTTTATTCCATACTATTCTGTACTCCTTTATTCTAAACTACACTCCTTTATTCTATTCTATTCGGTACTCTTTTATTCTATACTATCCAATACCCCTTTATTCTATACTATTCTATACTGCTTTATTCTATACTACACTCCTTTATTCTATACTATTCTATACTCCTTTATTCTATGCTATTCCATTCTATTCTATACTTCTTTATTCTATACTATATTCCTTTATTCTATTCTATTCTATACTCCTTTATTCTATTCTATTCTGTACTCTTTTATTCTATACTACTCAATACTCTTTTATTCTATACTATTCTATACTGCTTTATTCTATTCTATTATATACTTCTTTATTCTATACTACACTCCTTTATTCTTTACTATACTTCTTTATTCTATACTATTCAATACTCCTTTATTCTATACTATTCTATACTCCTTTATGATATTCTATACTATTCTATACTGCTTTGTTCTATTCTGTTATATACTCCTTTATTCTATACTATTCTATACTTCCTTATTATATACTATACTCGTTTATTCTATTCTGTACTACTTTATTGAATATTATTCTCCTTTATCCTTTTCTATTCTCTACTTCTTCATAATATTGTATTATTCTATTCTGTACTCCTTTATTCTATACTATCCACTTTTATTATATTCTATAATCCTTTATTCTGTTCTATTCTCCTGTATTCCATTCTCTTTTATTATATTCTGTGTTATTATATTCTCCTTTATTCTATTCCTACTTTATTTATTTAAGCTATTATTATGATTTATTCTAGGAGAATCTATTCTATTCTCTCTGGTGTTTGGTGTGGTTTAATAAAACAATGTCTGAGTGAGCCAGAGTCTTAATTGAAGAAATGCCGGCTTGGTGCAGAACACCACCTTGGGTCTAATTTGCGGAACAGAAAATTGGCAGAATTTTAATTCTATTAATTCGAGTTGTAATTAGCGCTTTGTGCGGCGGGGCTACGGGACGAGCGATCGCAGAAAAGACGTTTTTCGTTTCTGTGCACCGCCAACATTCATAAGAAGACATCTGCAAGTCTAATCGACAATTGTGTTATTCGTACTCACGAAAGCAGCTTTATTATCAAGAGTGCTATCAAACTCGCCAGATGTTGTGAGTTTGAAGCAATTAGCAGAATAATAGAATCAAAGCTCTTTCTTGTTGTTTTTTTTGAGCGCGTGGCTGTAAATGATTCTCGCCGGTTGACACGTGATACTTCAAATTCCAAGGTTGTCAGTTTAAATCCCAGAACTAGCACACTGCATCTGCTGGACCCTTGATCAAGGCCCTTATACTTTAAAAGCTCAGGTTTATAAATGAGACATTTAGAAGACTCCTGGATTCGAATGGAGTCTATCAGAGCCTAAGCTTGATGCCCAGCGATACGACCCATTAACTCTCTAGCACGAGTTTACAGCAGGAAATGAAACACAGCCCCCGGAGGACTCACCCCATCTTTCTTGTCTCTCTCCAGGGCACCATTGAGGAAATCCATGGCGACGTCTTCATTCTCATCCAGCCACTGAATCACAAATGGCTCGAACCACCTGCCGAGAGAAAGATTCACACGGAGGATTTACAGCTTTCCACGTTGCTCAGAAAGCGCCGTGGCTCGCTTTGTGTAGTGAAAAAGACGCTCGTGTAACAGCTCGCATCGCTAACCCTGATATCCATAAACATGCGCTCATCTGGGGCCTCCTTCGATTCCCACGATTCAGCGAAAATCCATGCACACAGTTCAGGCCAGCTGGATGTCAGGTGGCCTGAGTTATTCGCAAGGTACGAGGGTTCGAGGCTGAGCCTTCATGAATGTTTAAAAAGACACTTCCATCTGGAATGGCTGCTGACATTTTTCGCACTCGCTCGGGGTCGCGCTTTCCGGCGTCAAACCAGTTTCAATTACTGACCACCGGCCCATCTGCTGCACCACGCTATACATATATATTGGCCCCCTTCTTCTCCATCCATCAAATTGCAATGACCACCTTAGGAACGCTGCTGAGCAGATATTATTTATTCATTTTTAACACACTAGTAACCTGCTGTGTGTGTGTGTGTGTGTGTGTGTGTGTTTTCCTTTGTTTACCAAATATTCACCATTGATTAACAACACATGAGGCTAAAACGAAGGCAAGGGAGCCAATACTTTCACTATATACACAGGGTACGCAGGGTTTCTGCAGGTCATTGAAATTATGGAATATCATGGGATTTTTGTCTGCTCAGTGATCAGCACAACAGCTATGTGACTCTCATCCAAATGTGTTGTATAAGGCTGAATATGTGGGAGGGGGTAGCTCAGTGGGGGAGGGGTGTAGATCAGTGGGGAAGGTGGTATATCAGTGGAAGAAGGGTGAAGATCAGTGGGGACGGGGGTAGGGGTAGATGAGTGGGGGCAGGGGTAGATAAGAGGGGGATGGGTGTATCCCAGTGGGGGGGGGGGGTAGGTCAGTGGGGGAGTGGTGTATCTCAGTGGGGGAGTGGTGTAGCTTATTGGGGAATGGTGTAGCTCAGCGGTGGGTGGGGTAGCTCAGCTCAGTGGGGGAGGGGTGTAGCTCAGTGGGAGGGGGTAGACGAGTGGTGGTGGAGGGGTTTGTAGATCAGTTTGAGAGAGGGAAGCTCAGTGGGGGAGGGGTGTGGCTCAGTGGGGAGGGGTGGTAGGGGTAGACGAGTGGGTGGAGGGGTGTAGATCAGTTGAGAGAGGGAAGCTCAGTGGGGGAGGGTGTGGCTCAGTGGGGAGGGGGGTAGATCAGTGATTTGGACTGATCAGAAGGTCATGGGTTCAAGCCCCGTTATCACCAAGCTGCCACTCTTGGGTCCTTGAGAAAGGCCCTTAACCCTCTGTGCTCCAAGCGGCGCTGTCTCATGGCTGACTTCTTACATCAAAGACTTTTTATATTATATTATTAATATACTATATTATTTATTATATATTATATTATATATTATGTATATTATGTATTATATTATGTATTATATTAAATACTTATTACGTCACTGAATTCTTACATCACTGACTTCTTACATCAAAGGATTATTCAATCTTTGACTTCTTGAATCAAAGCCTTATAACATCACTGGCTTCTTACACTGGAAGGGTGTAGCTCAGTGGTGTTAAGGTCGGGGGTTCGAGCACCGCTATCGCCAAGTCACCGCCCTTGGGTCTTTGAGCAAGGCCCTTAACCCTATGTGCTCCAGAAGCATCGTATCATGGCTGACCCTGCGCTCTGACCCCAACATCCAAACAAGCTGGGATATGCGAAGAAGAAGAAAGAGTTCCACTATGCTTTAATGTATATGTGACAAATAAAGGCAATTCTATATGATTTTATTTTATGGTACAATAAAAATCTCTATAATAGAGTTACTGACACAATCTGCAGCTATTCACACTGCATACAAAGAAACCCTCTTCCATAACCGTACGAAGAACTGGCTCGACCTCTAGTGGCCATGTGTGGGATGACACAGAGGCTCGTAACAATGCTTCACTCAACTCAGGTGGGTTCCTGCGACATAAAAAAGCCGCCGCACTCGAATGATGACGCCGTAAACTACACAGATATGAGACGCGGGTTTATATACGACGACAGCAAGTCATTTCTCATTAAAAACCGCCGGTCATACATCCGACCGTAAATCAGCCGCAGAAAGGGGGCGCCGTTAAAAATGACCTGGCCTTACAATACAGGCGTACAGCCTGGACTGTGGCCTGGTGGAACGTGTGTGTGTGTGTGTGTGAGAGAGATCGAGAGTTATGGTGATGGTGAAGAGGTTAAAGAAATGCATGCTGGGAATTCACAGCCAGCGGAGGTGCGAGCGTAAACACAGCATGGCACGAGAGTTATTAGCGGAAACCCTCGCAAAGCACATTTCACACAAGACTAATAAATAAATAAAATTCTGACGAGCCGCTTTACTGTTCACACTTTCCTGCGTAACCCACTGCTGCCAAAAGTATTCAGACACCCATGCCATATGTATTAGAACATTCACAAATACACAAAACCAGCTTTATGTAGATCTGCTTTATATGGGATAGAAGAGTGTATGGAGTGTGTGGAGTGTGTGCAGTGTGTTGAGTGTATGGAGTATATATAGTGTGTGGAGTGTGTGGAGTGTATAGAGTGTGTGGAGTGTGTAGAGTGTGTAGAGTGTGTGGAGTGTATGGAATGTGTGGCATGTGTGGAGTACATAGAGTGTATGGAGTGTGTATGAGTGTATGGAGTGTGTTGAGTGTATGGAGTATATATAGTGTGTGGAGTGTATAGAGTGTATGGAGTGTATGGAGTGTATGGAGTGTATAGAGTGTATGGAGTGTATGGAGTGTATGGAGTGTGTTGAGTGTATGGAGTGTGTTGAGTGTATGGAGTATATATAGTGTGTGGAGTGTATAGAGTGTATGGAGTGTGTTGAGTGAAAGGAGTGTGTGGAGTATATGGAGAGTGAATGGAGAGTATATAGTGTGTGGAGTGCATAAACTGTATGGAGTGTGTTGAGTGTATGGAGTGTAAGGAGTGTGTGTTGAGTGTATGGAGTATATAGAGTGTGTGGAGTATATGGAGAGTGTATGGAGAGTATATAGTGTGTGGAGTGTGTAGAGTGTATGGAGTGTGTTGAGTGTATGGAGTGTGTTGAGTGTATGGAGTATATAGAGTGTGTGGAGTGTGTGGAGTGTATGGAGTGTATAGAGTGTGTGGAGAGTGTTGAGTGCATGGAGTATATGGAGAGTGTATGGAGAGTATATAGTGTATGGAGTGTGTTGAGTGTATGGAGTGCTATGGAGTGTGTTGGAGTGTGTTGAGTGGCATGGAGTATATGGGAGTGTATGGAGAGTATATAGTGTGTGGAGTGTGTTGAGTGTATGGAGTGTGTTGAGTGTATGGAGTGTGTTGAGTGTATGGAGTGTGTGGAGTGTGTTGAGTGTATGGAGAGTATATAGTTTGTGGAGTGTGTAGAGTGTGTGGAGTGTTTAGAATGTGTGGAGTGTGTATGTCGTGGGAAGGTTAAATAAGGAAGGTTCCCGGGCAAGTCTCATGGGGGTGTGGCCCGGGAAGTGTTCTGAGGAGATGACAGCGTAGGGTGTGTGGAGTGTCTCTTATTAATAAAATAAATGAGTGCAGCCTGTAATTGTGTTTTAAACCGATTTTGTTAATGTGTGAAAGGAATTGTGGGTTGTGTAACGCTGATGGACAGAGCTCCGTTGTGAGACTATGAATGTTGGTGACGTGTGTGTGTGTGTGTGTGTGAGTGTGTGTGTGTGAAACCGCTCGGGTCGGTGGTATTGTGCTATTTCAGACAGCGCCATTGAGATTGATGTTAATAAATAGCACAGCCGCAGCAGCTCTTCTCTTCTGTCTCCTCTCAGCAGGAAAATCAATCCGGCTCGAGTGGTGTGTGTGTGTCTGTGAGTGTGTGTGTGATTGACAGGTGTGTCCATGGCGGACCGAGACTCGACCCTCGCTGTCATCCCACCCTTGTAGCTCTCCTGACTGTCTCTAATGGATTAGACGCCGTTTTGGTGCCAAGAGCCAAAGAAAAGGGCAGCATGCACCGGCAAAATAGGCTCGGATAGATGATGGGAAATTGTGTGCACGTGTGTGTGTGTGTGTGTGTGTGAGTGTGTGTGTGGGTGTGTGTGTGTGTGTGTGTAAATGGCAGTTAATTGAGCACATGGTCATCGGCCGTGTCCGAAACATCTGGCAGCTGCCGTGACGCTTTACTGTCTAATAAATCGTTTGTATTTAAGGCAGAAAAAAAAACACTTAGAGATGGGTTTTGAAGGATGTTAAACATCACTTTGTTTATAGGATACAGATACACACACACACACACACACACACATACACGCAAATACTATTCCTAAAGTTCATTAGTTAATTGAAGTTGAGGACACGCCTCATTTAATATGATTGAAGAACAACAGCCACAACTCCTACATAGAAAGAGCAGCACAAAGGCCACGCCTCTTTCTGTATAACTGCCACACCTCTTTCTATATAACTGAAACACAAAGGCCACACCTCTTTCTATATAACTGAAATACAAAGGCCATGCCTCTGTCTATGTAACTGCAGCACAAAGGCCACACCTCTTTCTATATAACTGCAGCACAAAGGCCACGCCTCTTTCTATAACTGAAATATAAAGGCCACGCCTCTGTCTATATATCAGCAGCACAAAAGCCACACCTCTTTCTATATAACTGCAACACAAAGGCAACACCTCTTTCAATATAACTGAAATATAAAGGCCACGCCTCTGTCTATATATCTGCAACACAAAAGCCACACCTCTTTCTATATAACTGCAGCACAAAGGCCACACCTCTTTCGATATAACTGAAATACAAAGGCCACGCCTCTTTCTATATAACTGCAGCACAAAAACGACACCTCTTTCTATATAACTGCAGCACAAAGGCCACACCTCCTTTATTATAACTGAAGCATAAAAGCTACAGTGTAGCATCTAAGACAATGCTACATCAATTCATTACGTGTGTGTGTGTGTGGGGTGTGTGTGTGTGTGTGTGTGTGTGTGTGTGTGCGAACTCACAGGGAATATTCCGGAGGCGTCCCCTTGAAGGCCGGAAGGTCTCGTACGTATTCGTTGTAGAACCATTTGACTTTGAAGTGCAGATTCATGTACTCGGTGCTCTTGCACAGGCGGTGTTTCTCGTGCTCTGTGTACAGAGTGAACGGGAGACGTAATTCACTACTAGTCATTTAACAACACATTCTTTCTTTAAATGAATTGAAATTAATGCTAATAATGAATTAAACTTATCAGAACGATGTGGCACAATCATCACATTGCGATCATGGTTAGGATATTAAGTGTATTTGTGTAAACATCCCTCTGTTTGTGTTTGTTAACTCTTTCACCACACCTGATATTATATCAGAGACTTCGTACATCAAAGACTCCTCCAATCACTGGTTTCCTACAGCTATTACTTCTCATATCAAATATTAATACACTTAATTATTATGACTTCTTACATCATTGCCTTCTTACATCAAAGACTTCTGGAAATCACTGGTTTCCTACATCATTGAATTCTTACATCAATACTTATTACATCATTGACTTCTTATGTCAAAGACTTATTACATCACTGGTTGCTTACATCAAAGAATTTGCAAATCACTGGTTTCCTACATCACTGATGCCTCACATCAAAGACTTATTACATCACTGGCGCCTCACATCAAAGACTTACTTCATCACTGACTTTTTACATCAAAGACGTATTACATCACTGACGCCTCATATCAAAGACTTATTACATCATTGGTTGCTTACGTCAAATAATTTGCAAATCACTGGTTTCCTACATCACTGACGCCTCACATCAAAGACTTATTGCATCACTGACTTTTTACATCAAAGACGTATTACATCACTGACGCCTCACATCAAAGACTTATAACATCACTGACTACTTACATCAAATACTTATTACATTACTTGACTTCTTACATCGAAGGCATATTACATCACTGACTTTTTACCTCAGAAGCTTAGTACATCAAAGACTTCTCAAATCACTGCTTTCCTACATCTATTACTTCTCACATCAAAGGCGTATTACATCACTGACTACATCAAAGACTTCTTACATGTATTACTTCTCATATCAGACTACTTCATAATAGACTTCTTACTGTATATAAAAATGTCTTACATCAGAGACACATTACATCACCAACTTCTTACATCACAGACTTCTTACATCACTGATTTCTTACATCACTGATTTCTTACATCTATTATTAAATAATAATTTATTATTGATGTCTGTCTTTCTCTATACTACTATTTGTAGTTTCACATATATATCCAATTTATATCAATACATGTAAACATTTTATTTAGCCCTCTTTTTCCTTCTAATACCATTAAGTGTTTATTCTCTATTTGTTATATGTTGTAATGTGGGGTATTCCATTTGATATCTTTACACTTGCGGCACGTGTTGGCTAAGCTGCTAACCCGAGTGGAGGCGGTGCGACTCTGGGGGAGACGAGTGTGACACGATGTGACACGATGTGACAGCGAAGGTAATGAAAGTAGGTTTGGATGAAGGCAGGAAGGAAAAAAGAAATGGAGAGGGTTCTGTTAGCACTCAGGAAAAGGACAGGAGGGAGAGAGAGAGCAAGAGAGAAAGAGAGAGAGAGAGAGATATCGGAGAGAGAGAGAGAGAGAGAGCGCATTAATGTGAATCCAATCTTCCGTAATAAAAACTGAATTGACATCTCTGGACCAATCAGAATGCAGAATTCCGCAGGGCTGTAAACTCATGATCCCAATGGACTTCCTGCAAAAAAGTGAAGAAGTTTCTGTGAACAAGGAA
The DNA here is from genome assembly GCA_030449085.1 of Kryptopterus vitreolus. NCBI lineage: Eukaryota > Metazoa > Chordata > Actinopteri > Siluriformes > Siluridae > Kryptopterus > Kryptopterus vitreolus. The sequence goes on from JACRUU010000019.1 coordinate 20,919,487, forward strand.
GAGATCAGATCCGACACCCGGTCCTGATCAGTTTAACGATAGGTTTAATCTAACACCAGATGCTCCACTCTGATTAAATCCTCAAACTGAAACAAACAGGAAGTAGATAAGATCGACCCGGAGATCGACTCGGAGAAAAGCCGCCGAGCGAAGGGTTTGGGGGATTGCGAAGACCCATTCCCAATCCACAGCGCCATCAAATAACACAGCAAACGCAGGAAAGAAGAAAAATACACCTGCTTTATTAATGATAAACCTCAGCTTTAATAATGACGTACTGAAGCTTTAATAATGACATACTGCAGCTTGAATAATGACGTACTGAAGCTTTAATTATACACTGCAGCTTTAATAATACACTGCACTGAAGCTTAATAATACACTGCAGCTTTAATATACACTGCAGCTAAAATAATACACTGCAGCTTTAATAATGACATACTGAAGCTTTAACAATGACTTACTGAAGCTTTAATAATAATACACTGCAGCTTTAATAATGGCACATTGCAGCTTGAATAATAATAATACACTGCAGCTTTAATAATGACACACTGCAGCTTTAATAATAATACACTGCAGCTTTAATAATGACACACTGCAGCTTTAATAATAATACACTGCAGCTTTAATAATGACACACGGCAGCTTTAATAATTTACTGCAGCTTAATAATAATACACTGCAGCTTTAATAATGACACACTGCAGCTTTAATAATAATACACTGCAGTTTTAATAATAATACACTGCAGTTTTAATAATGACACACTGCAGCTTTAATAATGACACACTGCAGCTTTAATAATAATACAATGCAGCTTTAATAAAGACACACTGCTTTAAATAATACAGCTTTAATAATAATACACTGCAGCTTTAATAATGACGCATGGCAGCTTTAATAAAGACACACTGCAGCTTTAATAATAACACACTGCAACTTTAATAATGACACACTGGATGATTTTGTCCATCAGCTGCATGTCAGCCACACGCTTGAAACATCAGCACGAGCTTCATCAGCACGAGCGCGACTTGACCGTGATACCCGGTGACACAGTGCCACTGTGATCATGAGAGTCGTTATGGTAGAAGAAGAGAACGAACTCAGACGTGCCTCAAGGAGAAGCCAAGAAACCCCTTTCGCCCACTCTCATTACCCACAATGCACCAGTATGAATTATTCAGACTGATGGACGGCCTTAAGAAGAATTTTTTTGTTAGTTTTTTAGAGCTTATGCATTTCTACCACCGGAAGCCATGATAATGCACTTCCATAAATTATCCCGGGAAATATGGTGAAGTTGTAAGTAAAGGAATAAACAAACGAATAAAGAAAGGAAGGCCATTTTGTTGTAGAGAAGAAAAGAAAATGGAGGATTGGTCAATTGCTAATACATAAAAAATTATTCATTAATAAAAAACAAATACATAAAAAAATAGATAATAAAAGATAATAAAAGAAAATAGATAATAAAAGAAAATGTCAATTAACAGTGAAACCAGGATTAGGATGAAAAAGTTTCTTTTGGTCAAAACAAAGATTAATTATCTATTATAATAATAATATAATAATAATAATAATAATAATAATAATAATAATAATAATAATAATAATAATAATAATAATAATAATAATAATTCTGTAATTTTAGCTTCCCAATAAATTTATTTCCTAGATTTGTATGGTAAAAGTCACATGACCAGTGTGTTTTCTTCACAAACTCTGTATAATAATAAAGAATAAAATTATGATAAAAAACTCCAAATATTTAAATTGATCCAAAAAGTCTTGATTGTTGATTCTGTGTTGTGCAGTAAATGGATGGCATAGGAATGGATTTGCATTAACTCCGCCCCTTTATCTCACACCTTCCGACACGCCGTCATCATGTCCCAGGATGCACTGCGGCACAAGCCGGTCTTCTCGGTGAGATGCGGCTGTGAGTGCCTTTACACACGAAACTTTATAAAGCGAGTGTGTGATGGAGTGAAGCGATAAATAAATCGTTTACCCAAAGGCTGTGTTTGTACAACATCCCCAGTGTCCTCCTGCACACGCTAACCAGCCGTTAGCCATAATGCTAATCATTAATTATCCTCCGACTTCCTATACATTCTGCTCTGTTTGTTTGTTTGTTTATTTATTCATTCTATATGTGCTAGACATTTACATTTTGTGTGATGAAAATATGTATCTATCTATCTATCTATCTATCTATCTATCTATCTATCTATCTATCTATCTATCTATCTATCCTGCTGCCCATCTATCCATTTAACTAACTGACTGCCTAACATACTACCCATCCATCCCGTAATCCATCCATCCTTCCAGTATTCTATCCATCTAGTAATTCATCCATCCACCCATCCATCTTGTAATCCATCCATCCTTCCAGTATTCTATCCATCTAGTAATTCATCCATCCACCCATCCATTCTGTAATCCATCCAGTAATCCATCCATCCATTCTTCCAGTATCCAATCCATCTAGTTTTCTATCCATCCATCCTTACAGTAATCCATCCATCATCCATCCTTACAGTAGTCTATCCATCTAGTAATTTATCCATCCACCCATCCATCCTTCCAGTAATCCATCCATCCAGTAATCCATCCATCCAGTAATCCAACCATCCACCCATCTATCCAGTAATCCATACTTACATCTATCCTTCCTGTAATCCATTCATCCATCCATCCATTCATCCATCCACCAACCCATCCCTTTATCTATTCAGTATTCCATCTATCAATCAATTCGTCCATCCATGTATCCAGTAAACCATCCATTCTGTAATCTATCCTTTCCTATTTTAGTTTCAAAATTCCATCCATCCACCCATACATGTCTTTCTTTCTTTCTTTCATCCATCCATCCAATTTTAGTTTCAAAATTCCATCCATGCACCCATATATGTCTTTCTTTCTTTCTCTTTCTTTCTTTCTTTCTTTCATCCATCCATCCATCCATCCAATTTTAGTTTCAAAATTCCATCCATCCATCCACCCATACATGTCTTTCTTTCTTTCTTTCTTTCATCCATCCATCCAAGTTTAGTTTCAAAATTCCATCCATCCATCCACCCATACATGTCTTTCTTTCATACATTTCTTTTCTTTCTTTCTTCCTATCTATCCATCATGTGTTTGGCAGGGGTCCTGGTCGTCTTTTTTTAAGAGGGTTAAGGGCCTTGTTTAAGGGCCCAGCAGTGGCAGCTTGGAAGGGGCTGGGATTTGAACCCACGATTTTCTGATTAAAAGTCTTATCTTATCCACTGAGATTCGGGTACCATGTCCGAGCTCCACACAAGATCAGAACGGAATAAGTGATGTATGAGTGTAGCCTGAAGGTGATGGGTTCCAATCCCACAGGATTTTGTGTGTGTAGCTCAATAATAATTTAGAATTCATCTCCCAGTGGGATCCACAGGCTGCATCCTCGCCTAATCCCCCCTTCCCCCGACATGCTCTCATCTTCACCCACAATCCCACTGGGAGGAGGCTGACTTCCCTGGGTGACCGGCCATAGCTCTGATGAGAGCACACACACACACACGATATGGTATCTGATAATAGCTACTCTGATCATAAACGAGTCTGAGGTAAATGATGCGTGTTCAATAAATGACAGTTCCCTATAGAGCTATCACACACACACACACACATACGCGCGCACACACACACACACACACGCACACACGCACACACACACAGCTGCGCTCCAACTCAGATTAAGACCTTGTAAGTGGTTGTGTTTGTGATAACTGGAGTGATGCAGCTGAGGTTGAGGAACAGTTTGAGGTTGGAGACCACGCCCACTTTAGGCCACGCCCACCAGCAGTACAAGTGCATAGAGGGAAAATGTTGTTACTCAATTACAGAGATGAGTGGCTGCTACATTTCTTCTGTTTCCTTTGAAGACGAGTATTTTATACAGCAAACTGCTAAGTCTCTGTCGCTCTCACACACACACACAAACACACACTCACCCACACACACGCGCACAAACGCAGTGCAATTTAATGAGGTTGGAAGGAAAGCAAAACATCCCCAATTGATTCAGAATTTAAACACCCTGTGTAACTACATTTCAAATATCTATCTATCTATCTATCTATCTATCTATCTATCTATCTATCTATCTATCTATCTATCTATCTATCTATCTATCTATCTATCTATCTATCTATTTGTCTGTCTGTCTGTCTGTCTGTCCCTCTATCCATCAATCTGGTTGACTGGCTCTCTATCTCATTTATCTATCCATCCTACCATCCATCCATTCATCCATCCATCAATCAATTTATCTCTTTGGCTGTCTATTTTTCCTTCCTTCCTTCCTTCCTTCCTTCCTCCCTCCCTCCCTTCAATCAATCAATCAATCAATCAATCAATCAATCAATCAATCAATCAATCTATCTATCTATCTATCTATCTATCTATCTATCTATCTATCTATCTATTTATCTATCTATCTATCTATCTATCCATCCATCCATCCATCCATCCATCCATCCATCCATCCATCCATCTATCTGTTCTATCTGTCTTTCCCTTTCTTTCTGCTTTGAAAGAAGTTAAATCCAAAGCATCAATGCAGTGAGCCTTCACAACACACACACACACACACACACACACACACACACACACACACACACACCCACACAGGTGAGGTGATGAATGGCCGCAGTAGCGAGTCCTCAGGTCGGGACAAGCGACTACAAATTCCACAGCTGAATTGTTTTTCGGCTCGAGAGTCGCCGCTGCACTTTATCTCCATCCAGCTCCACTTTATACACAGCTTACTGAATATTTTACTATGCTCATATCTCTCTCTCACACACACACACACACACACACACACACACACACACACACACACACCACACACACCTCCATTCTCCTCATCCTCACATACACTATCAGATCAAATGTTTGTTGACACCTGAGATTGCGTTGTGTTTCTTCTGAGAAGCCGCACTCTTCTGGGACGATGTTCCTCCAAATGTCACCACTGAGCTGCCACTAATGGGCCCTTGAGCAAGGCCCTTAACCCATAAATGCTCCGTTGTAAGTTGCTGTGGATAAGGGCGTCTGCCTAATGGCGTAAATGTAAATGATGGAGATGTATGATCACTCAGGTGGATCTTCACAGAAGTGTGTCCAAAGACACGCTGTCATATGAGAACAGGTTTGGAGTGTCCTCGTCCAAGTGAATGGAACATTTCATGCCTCAAAGGTGATATCTTGTGCCTGTAAGGTTGTGTGAACATCTCCGGGAGTAGAACCACATACGGTGGTTGGAATGCCGGGGTGTCCGAATACTTTTGACTAGAAGGTGTATACACTGCTCTTTCCTTTCATATTCCTTCATTATATATTCCATGCACTCGCTCTGGAACCTCACCGTTTCTATAGCAACCATTTTTTTCCTAATTAGCAGGGATGGATGGAAGGAGTCTCCAGTGTCGGAAATGAAGCTGTAACACTATACACGCTATTTTATTCTCCTGCCAAAGAAGGTGTGTGTGTGTGTAGCATGTGTCTGTGTCTCTAGAGTGTGTGTGTGTGTGTGTGTGTGTCTAGTGTGCATATTAATGTGTAAAACGCATGCCATATCATCTTCTCTGCACCTGGTTCCCATGGAAACACACAGATTAAGGATGCATCTGAGAAATTACGAAGAGTAATGTTTGTGTGTGTGTGCAAAAATAATACACACATACACATATACCCCCCCCACACACACACACTACACACATGTTAGTCAACAGAGGGCAGAGCTTGTATGTTTCATGGCATTTTTTCTGATGTGTGTGTGTGTGTGTGTGTGTGTGTGTGTGTGTGTGTGTGTGTGTGTTCGCTTGGGTGTACGGTGGGAATAGTCTTAATAGTGGTTCGGAATAGTAATTATCAGTTCGGAACTAGACTGCACACACACACACACACACACACACACACACACACAAAATACACAAAGTAAAGCAGTAACTCACCTTCCATGGCGTACTTCATGTCCAAAGCGAACAGGTTCCACATGATCTCAGCGCTGACTCTGCCCATGTTTAACTCCTGCGGGAATCTGCAGATCACAACAACACCACTGTATCATTTATTCATCCAGCTACTGATTGGTTTATTGACTGACTGATTGACTGATTGACTGATTGGTGGATTGGGTTGATTGGTTGATGGGTTGGTTGATGGGTTGATGGGTTGGTTGATTGGTTGATGGGTTGGTTGATGGGTTGATGGGTTGGTTGATTCATTCATTCATTATTTGATTTTTATATTTGTTTTTTTTTTCATAACATTACTTCACTTTACAATTGATTGATTCAATGATTAATTGAACTATTGATTGAATAATTGATTGACTGATTGGTTGGTCTGATTTATACAAGCACACATGCATTGCGTTGCCACATGATATACTTACGGTAATTGTTGATTTATTGAGTAACTGATTGGTTCGTTGATTGAATTATTGATTACTTGATTGATTAATTCAGTCTGTAATTTATTCATTCACAAACCCACTTGTTTGCCAATTTGTTGATTGATTTATTCATTGAGTAATTAATTGGTTGAAGACTGATTGGTTTGTTATTTTCTGATTGATTGGTTGATGACTAAATTACTGATTACTTGATTAATTAATTGGTTGATTGATTCAGATATTCGTATATTTATTAATTTAGACTGTAATTTATTCATTCACTGATGAGTTCATTGATTGATTGATTGATTGATTGTGAGCGATTTATTTATTCTCTCATTCACGCTTTCAGCTCTTACATTTTTTGCTTCATTCAGTTTCTGGTGGTTTCTCTCATATCACAGTATGATCTCACACACTGCAGCAGACCAAGAGAAAGATCTGAACCCTGAGCAGATTCCAGCCTCTAATCAAACCTGATCCATCACACCCACCTGATCCATCTCCTCCACCTGATCCATCTCCTCCACCTGATCCATCCATCTCATCTCCTCCACCTGATCCTATCTCCTCCCCCTGATCCATCGATCATCTCGTCCACCTGATCCATCTCCTCCACCTGATCCATCTCCTCCACCCGATCCATCTCATCTACCCAATCCATCTCCTCCCCCTGATCCATCTCGTCCACCTGATCCATCTCCTCCCCCTGATCCATCTCTTCCACCTGATCCATCTCCTCCACCTGATCCATCTCCTCCACCTGATCCATCTCCTCCACCTGATCCATCTCATCCACCTGATCTATCTCCTCCACCTGATCCATCTCCTCCACCTGATCTATCTCCTCCACCTGATCCATCTCCTCCACCTCTGATCATCTCTACCTGATCTATCTCCTCCACCTGATCCATCCTCCATCTGATCATCCTCCACCTGATCTATCTCCTCCACCTGATCATCTCATCACCTGATCTATCTCCTCCACCTGATCCATCTCATCCACCTGATCCATCTCCTCCACCTGATCCATCTCCTCCACCTGATCCATCTCCTCCACCTGATCCATCTCCTCCACCTGATCTATCTCCTCCCCCTGATCCATCTCTTCCACCTGATCCATCTCCTCCACCTGATCCATCTCCTCCACCTGATCCATCTCCTCCACCTGATCCATCTCCTCCACCTGATCCATCTCCTCCACCTGATCCATCTCCTCCACCTGATCCATCTCCTCCACCTGATCTATCTCCTCCACCTGATCTATCTCCTCCCCCTGATCCATCTCATCTACCTGATCCATCTCCTCCACCTGATCCACCTATCTCCTCCACCTGATCCATCTCCTCCACCTGATCCATCTCTCCACCTGATCCATCTCCTCCCCCTGATCCATCTCTCCACCTGATCCATCTCCATCCACCTGATCCATCTCCTCCACCTGATCCATCTCTCCACCTGATCCATCTCATCTGATCCTCCACCTGATCCATCTCCTCCACCTGATCCATCTCCTCCACCTTGATCCATCTCATCGACCTGATCCATCTCCACCTGATCAATCTCCTCCACTCAATCCATCTCCTCCCCATGTTACAGATAGAGTAGGATTAATTACACATTTAACACCAGGTTGTGTTTGGTTGTGTTTGTGTGTGTGTTTGGTTGTGTTGTGTTGTGGATCACGACCCTCACACGTCTCTGTGGATTCGGTCAGACGTCACTGAGGTGGAGTTTATTTTTACCAGGAGTTCATTTTCACCTCCTGAAGCTACGGTTTAAATAAATTAACGTAATTCTGCAGAACGACGCCGAAACCAGATATTACTCAAAACAACTGATGCATTAATCTCCCTGATAATCACTTTCTCCTGAGAAGCGTCTCCATATGTTTATATTTTACCTGTACCTGATCTGGGATCAGAATGATAATCGTGATGCGACACAATGCCTTCGGAGTGTTATCTCCTCACCTTCTCATCTCCTCAACTTCTCATCTCCTCAACTTCTCATCTCCTCAATCACCTTCTCATCTCCTCAACTTATTCCTCATCGCCTCACCTCTTATCTCTCACCTGCTCAACTTCTCATCTCCTAAACTTCTCATCTCCTCAACTTCTCATCTCCTCAATCTCCTCTTCTCATCTCCTCAACTTCTCATCTCCTCACCTGCCTCATCTCCTCACTTCTTCTCATCTCCTCATCTCCTCATCTCTCATCTCTTCTCATCTCCCTCTTCTCATCTCCTCATCTCTCATCTCATCTTCTCATCTCCTCATCTCCTCACCTGCTCATCTCCTCAACTTCTCATCTCCTCACCACCTCATCTCCTCAACTTCTCACCTTCTCATCTCCCCACCTTCTCAAATTCTCACCTTCTCAAATTCTCATCTCCTCACCTTCTCACCTTCATCTCTATCTGACTTTACTAATACCAATGTAGCTGAATACATAAACCATAAACATTTAGAGTAACATCTGCAAAGAAGACTGACATGGAGCTACAACACCAGCTGGTGACATGCATAGGCATGAGCATCTCTTTCCTGCCACACACACACACACACCACACACACACACACACACACACACACACACACACACACACACACACACACACACACACACATGTATGTAGCTCTTGGATGGATGATCCACACCACCTGTAGATTTATTAATCCAGGAGGCATTCTCCCTCCATCCCAGCTCTACCCCTTCCCCACTTCCACCTCCAACTTCACCTCAACCCATCCACCTCCACCCCTCCCTACCTACACCTCCACCCACCCCCTCCCCACCTACACTTCCACCTCCACTTCCACATCCACCACCACCTCCACCCCTCCCCACCTACACCTCCACCCCTCCACCATCCATCCCCTCCCCCGACTCCATAACTTGGATGCTAATCTGTTCTCTGTAGGAAATCTGGTGTAGTTCAGGAGAACAAATTAAAACATTTTACTCCTTATAGGTTCCTCGTCGAGCCCCAAAACCCGCAGGATCTTCATCTTTTATTAACAGCAAATTTTTTTATGGACAGGGCTTTCTGCACAATTATATTGTGTGTTTGTGTGTGTGTGTGTGTGTGGTGGGGGGAGGGGGGGCCTGTGGATGGTGGAAAGAAACTTGTGTGGTGCAAATCCTTCGCCTTAATGGCTAATGACTTCGAACCGCAGTGCGAGCCCTGGCTGCGTTTCCATGGCAACATGTCTGCGGTTTCATCACTGTTTCATGGAGTACAGGAAATGAACAGCAGCTTTAATCTCTCTCTCTCACTTCTCCTCTCTCTCTCTCTCTCTCTCTCTCTCTCTCTCAGTCCCTTCTCTAAAAACAATTTACTCAGCAGTGGTTTTTCGAGCACCAAATTTCTGTCCAATATCAAGAACTGTTTATGTTTACAAAGATCAATGCTACAAGAGCAGTCCTTTTTCTAGAACATTCAGCTTTTTTTATTTGGTTCTAGAACCCTGAGCCTGTTAAATGAGGTATTTTAGGACCTGCTGCCTGTTTCTTGATGACCTTGAGGACCAGTTTCATGCTGTTCTGCCTTTTATTGCCTTGTTCTAGAACCCTTAAATTTAAAATCCCCAGCCCACTGTATAACGGGTTCTAGATTGCTCAAACAATTTCATGTTGTTCTAGAACTTAATGTCTGGCATGGCGAGTTCTGGCTCCCACATTCATATTGTATCGTGAACTCTCAAACCATTCCATGTTATTCTAGACTCTATGACTCTTTCGAGTAACGAGTTCTAGAACCATAGATTTCCTCATACTTGATTCTAGAAACCTCGGTTGTTTTCAAAACGATTTCTTAATGTTACTGTAGAGTCACTCATCTGTATCTTTCAAAAACTTTTCACATTATTCTAGAACCCAATCTTGTTTTATAATAACTTCTAGAGTCCTTCGCCTGTTTCATAATAGGATCTTGAATGCACATATAAAACGAGCTCTAGAACCACATCACCTGTTTCATCATAAGCTCTAAAACTCTTAGCATTATTTTAAGAACAAGCACTCGATTCTATGATGAGTTCTAGATCCCACAGCCACAGTCATAATGTATCTTAAACCATTTCATGTTTTTCTAGACTCCTCTGTCGATTTCATGAGTTCTAGAATCCTAGATTGTCTCAAACTTGATTCTAGAACCCTCAGATGTCTCCATAATGATTTCTACAACCTAAAGCTCTTTTAATGTTACTCTAGAGCCCTCAGCCTGTATCATAAGGAGTTTTCCAAAAGACTAATATCACCATTAGTACTAAACCTTGGCTTGTTTTATAATAAGTTCTAGAGCAGGATCTTAAACATCTGCTCTAGAACCACATGATCTGTTTTATCATAAAGTCCTAAAACCCTTTGTATGATTCTGTATGATTGAGCAACCACCCGGTTTTATGACGTGTTCTAGCACCCTCAACCCTTTTCATGATATTTCTAGAATCCATGATGTGTTTCATGATGCGCTCTAGTACCACATGAGTTCTTTTAATGTTACTCAGCCTGAATCATAACAAGTCTTCCAACCTCGACTTGTTTCATAATACGTTCTAGAACCCTTTCCCTGTAACAGGATCTTAAACGCCCGCTCTAGAACCACATGGCATGTTTCATCTTAAGCTCCTAAAACCCTGTGCAAGATTCGAAGAACATTTTCCTGATATTTCTAGAACCCACGACATGTTTCATGATGAGCTCTCGAACCACAGCTTGTTTCCTAATGAGCTCTGGAGCTTCTCCGGATCTCTCATCGAGTTCTAGACCCTTCCCCCGCTTTTAACGAGCCCAGTAGCGTGAGCATGAACGAAAAATGCTAATGTGAAAGAAAATACAGCGGGAACGGGGGGGGGGGGTCCGTAATGAAAAATTGGATATTGAGTTTATGGTGACAGTGAAATCCCATTCCAATCAAATCATGAGTGAAAAAACAGAAAAGTCCCCGAGTGCACGATTGGGAACAGTAAGTCTGTCGGCAGTGAACGAGTAGCAACAGCGTTCGGTTCGTCTCTTCCTGTAGTGTAGCACCTTCTCATTTTTATAGCCATAATTACACATGCCACGCCTCATATATTATCCCCGAGACTGAAGAAATATGGGCCGAGCCGATATAAATGCAATCTGTCTCGAAAAGCGTGCAGGAGACGTTTCTACGCTTCCAGATTCACACGTCTTTTCCTTTTATACGTCTCAGTGTGATTTATACCATCATCTGTAACTCGCCCGTAGTGTGACATCATCATTATGAGACCGGAACGGATCTTTTGTCTAACACTAAACACTGTAATATTGTGTATGGATTGTGGGATTTAGGAGGCCGTGTCTGTCCAGCTGAAGAGTTCTGGATATTGATATCGCTGTGATGTGGGAGATGTGGGTGTGGTGCAGGAGGAATAAAGCACATCATGATTTGCATACTGATTAAAGACGGGAGTGTACGCCGTCCGGTCCTCGTCAATCACCGACACCATCAGTGTGATGAGCTTCGGCCAGAAGTCCAGGTTCTTTATGGATGGCCCTTGTTCCTCACGTGGGAGATCCTGCTTCCTGGCCTGCAATGCGAGAGGAAAACGAGAGATTAATAAAGACACGTCGTCGTTTCCGAGAGTCCTCGCCTTCTGTCCCGCAGGCGCCCTGAATAATTTAAACAAAAAAAAAAACGCGTAGAACATCCGGCTCTCAGTTTCACCATGCTTAAGTCCCCAAGGTTCCTCAGGGCAGGAATGAACAGGCTCTGGATCTCTGTCATACACACACACACACACACACACACACACACACATTGACATCTCATTAGGAAGTTCCACAACGATAGACACTCCACCTGTATCAATATATAAACAACGTTATCTTTTTGTATACAGCCAGAGATAAATTCCAAAATGTGAATGGAATTGTGCCGAGT
>JACRUU010000019.1:20936845-20956845 GCA_030449085.1 Kryptopterus vitreolus
AGATCAAATCCAGAACAGACTTCTGTTCGTGTACTGGATAAGAGCGTCCCGCCCTCCGTGACCAAACGTCTCGTTACACGCAACAGCACGAGCCCACGATTCCCAATGCGCAAAAATCGTTTCATTTCAGAATAAACTCCGCCCCTTTTTAGATTTACGCAGACATTTTCTACTGCAAAATCCCCACACTACAGGAGTGATAGCAATGATTACATATGTGTGTGTATATATATATATATATATATATATATATATATATATATATATATATATAATATATATATATATATATTATATATATATAAATATATATATATATAATATATATATATATATATATATATGCTATATGCAAATGTTTTACATTCATAATAAAAACACACCTACCACATCTGGATCTGTATCATACATATGAATGTAGGTAGTCCAAAGATATTTATGTTGTTATAACATAAAACATAAACATATATAAATATAATATAAACATATAAGCAAATATGACAAAAAGATGAAAGAATATATTATCAAAAGATTAAAGAAATTTTTATAAAAAAAAAAGAATAAATTATCAAAAGATGAAATACAAGTTTATCTAAAGATGAAAAGATAAATGATCAAAAGATTAAATAAGTGTTTATCAAAAATGAAATAATAAATGATCAAAACATGAAATAAAACGTGTGAAAAAGATGAAAGAATAAATTATCAAAAGGTTAAAGATCATAGTTGGGAAAAAAAGATGATCACATGAAGAAAAAGTTAATAAAAAAAGATGAAAAAAACCATAAATCGTGAAAACGGTGATCACATGATGACACTTTAGATAAGATAAAACGATCCAAAATGGAAATTTGTTCCTGTTCGCCACTTTCCTGTTCATCATCCTCACACAAAATATTAACGGAACTTTGTGAACACTGAGCACATCGACTCCCGCTTATATTCACTTTTATAAAAAGCGGAAAAAGGTATCAGATAAAATAAAACCCATCTGGCTATAAAAAAAAGGGGGTCAAATCTCATCATGTGTTTTATTAACGCTGTGATAAATGATTTGACGCTCGTTAAAGCCGATCTTTAAAAAAAACACAGTGAATCTGCTGCGTGTCTCGAAACAGCAGCCGGAATCAATTAACGATAACGATTTTATTCTGGGTGTTCGGTATTTAAAACAAAAACCCCAAGAGTTAAAGTTAGCAGCTGAATGACAGCTAATTAATCAGTTTTACACGTCCATACAACCGTCTTACAGCATTTACACGCGAGATATCTACGTACAGGGACACAGCGGCTTAGTGATTAGCACGTTCGCCTCACACCGCCAGAGTCTGGGTTCGATTCCCGTCTCGGTCATGTGTGTGTGGAGTTTGCATGTTCTCCCCGTGCCTCAGGTGTTTTTTTCTCCGCGTTCTCCGGTTTCCCCCCGGTCCAAAAACATGCACGGTAGGTTGATTGACACCATGGAAAATTGTCCCTAGTGTGTGAATGTGTGTGTGCACGTGATAGTGTGTGTCCTGCGATGGGTCGGCATTCTATCCAGGGTGTATCCTGCCTTAATGCCCATAGACGAGGTGGTATCAAAATGTTTCGAGACTAGTTATATGTACTGTTTGCAGAGCTTCAAAAATTCCTCTTGTTCAGCACTACAGCGCCCCCAGTGGTCTTCTGGAACATGTCCTGGGACAAGCACCTTCTGAGATTTGGACTGGATCGCCAAAATGACATCAGAACGGCGAGCATTGAGCTGCGTCTCCAGGAGGAGGACATCTATATCAGAGACTCTTTTGGCATACTGACTTATGAAGGTCGGTGCTCCCTGTGACTGTGCCTGCAGCCTTGTGCTGCCATCTGCTGGCATTTTACAAAACTCCGTTCAAAACGTTTTAACCCCATTTTAAAACTGGCTACAAGTCATAAAATATGAGGTGAAGGGCCTTGCTCAGGGGCCCAAGATCGGCAGATCGGTGTGGCTGGGATTTGAACTCATGATCCAAAGTCGTGATCACAAAGCAAAGCGACCAAATCCTTGGAGGCACACAAATGTACATGATGTCTCAAGAATGAAATTTCCCCACCATTTGAACTGAAGAGTCGCTCGATAATAACATGCGCTCGTAAAACCAGGCGTAAAGGTGAAGTGCTGGAGGAAACCAAGCTCAGGAGTGAAACCAGGGGGAGGAAATGTGATGGTGGTGAGTGGATCTCCATTACAATGCAGTGATGTGTACAAATAAACAATCTGTTCCTTTTTATATCAAGAGTGAGATCCTTTACTTGTTACAGGCTTCATTATGGAGCTGTGAGTATGTGTGTGTGTGTGTGTGTGTGTCCCTGTGTGTGTGTTTGTGTGTGTGCATGTGTGTTTCTGTGTATGTGTGTGTGCATGTGTGTGTGTGTGTGCATGTGTACGTATGTGTGTGTGTGTGTGTGTGCGTGTATGTGTGTGTGCATGTGTGTGTTTGTGTGTGCATATGTGTGTGTGTGTTTGTATGTGTGTGTACGTATGTGTGTGTGCGCATGTGTGTGTGTGTGTGTGTTTGTATGTGTGTGTGTGTGTGTGTGTGTGTGTGCATGTGTGTATGTGTGTATGTGCGTGTGTGTGTGTGTTTGTATTTGTGTGTGTCTATGTATGTGTGTGTGCATGTGTACATGTGTGTGTGTGTGTGTGTGTGTGTGTGTTTGTACCTTCATCCTGTGTGTTTGTGTATGTGTGTGTGTGTTTTTGTGTACGTATTTTTTGTTGTGTTTTTGTGTGTGTGTATGTGTGTGTGTGTGGTGTGTGTGTGTGTGTGTGTGTGTGTGTGTGTGTGTGTGTGTGTGTGTGTATGTGTGTGTGTGTGTGTGTATGTATGTGTGTGTGTGTGTATGTGTGTGTGCATGTGTATGTGTGTGTGTGTGTGCGCATGTTTGTACGTGTGTGTGTGTGTGTGTGTGTGTGTGTGTTTGTACCTTCATCCTGAAGAAGGTGATGCTGGTCAGAAGGTCTACGGTGGATTTCAGGTCCTGGAGTCTTTCTGGATTTCCGGCCGGGAAATTATCCTGTAATGTAGAACAAAAACTCATTTTCATAAATATTGTCATCTATAAAATATCTTCCTTCCTTCCTTTCATTCTTTCTTTCTTTCTCTCTCCTCTCTCTCTCTCTCTCTCTCTATACTTTACTCGTTATACGTCATATTTATTTCATCACTCAATCTCAAATATTTCTCCATCAAACAGGTCTACCTCTCATTCCCTCTCTCTCCCTCTCTCTCTCTCTCTCTCTCTTTCCTTCTCTCCTGACATCCATTTTCAATTCCAATCCCACGTTTATTACTCATCTGAAATCCCATTATGGTGTCAATACGGCAAAATAAAAAGCTAGTGAGGAAGATCATGTGATTGATTAGAGGTAGGGGAATTTCAACTCATTTATTGTACATGCACACACACACACACACACACACACACACACACACTCACACTTACGCACGCACACATGTGTGTGTGAGACATGGAGGTGTGGGATGGAGTCGTATTGAGGAGGAGTTCAGCACAAAACTGAAGGTAAACCAGGAAGATAAAATAATGTACAACATAACAGAAAACAAAGATACAAACAATAATAAATGGAAAAAAGATAATAGAATAAATGACAATAAAAATGCTGGTAGAGGAAACATCAAACTTAATGGAAGAAATGGGATTATGGAAGGATGGATGGATGGATGGATGGATAGAAGGGATCCATGAATGAATGGATGAATGGATGGATGGTTGGGTGGATCCATGATTGGATGGATGGTTGGGGATGGACAGATCGATCTGTTTGTTTTTATGGGTGGATGGGTGTTAGGGAGGTTGGATGGATGGATGGATAGGTAGTTGAATGTATGAACAGATGGATTGGTGTATGGATGGATGGATAGTGGAATGAGGGGTAGATGAAATGTCTGATGAATGGATGGATGCATGTATGGATGGATGGATGGCTGAATGGATGAATGGATGGACGAATGTATGGATGGATGCATGTATGGATGGATGGATGGATGGTTGAATGGATGAATGGATGGATCTGTTGGTTGAATGGATGAATGGATGGATGAATGGATGGGTGGGTGTTAGGATGGATGGTTGGATGGATGAAAGGATGGATGGATGGATGAGCATATGTATGGATGGTTGAATGGATAGATGGATCTGATGAATGGATGAATGGGTAAATTGGCTTAATTGATGGATAGATGGATATATGGACTGATCAAAACATAGATGAATGGACAGTAGCATGGAGGTATGGATAGATAGATGAAAGATGAATGAATAGATGAAAGGATAGATGGATAAAAGGAAGCAGAGAGAAGGAGGGATGGAAGGATAATTGAATGGATGAATAGGGGGATGAATAAAGTGACGTCTGAAGGCAGTTGATTACACTGGATTTTATTTAGGGAGTCAGAGTGAAGGGGGGATAAATACCACACTTTTCAGATTATTATTTAATCGTTTGTGTTTACGTTTATGTTTGTGTTTGTGTTGACAAAATGTGGGAGTGTTTAAGGGGGTGAATACTTTTGCAATGCTCTGTAGATGAATGATGACTAAAGGAAAATTACAAATGATGTCGTACTGAGGTCTGAACTGTACATTCATATCAGCGGTGTGTGTGTGTGTGTGCGTGCGTGTGTGTGTGTGTGTGTGTGTGTGTGTGTGTGTGTAGCTGATCTGAAATGCATTACTGTCAGGAAGCAGTGCAGTGGAACAGACAGGAAGTGGGAAGGTGATGTGAGATGGCAGAGCGCCGAATCCGCGAGTGTCCGAGTGTGACGCTCACGTCAGTCCAACCAGCCGTCGCTGTCAGTGTGTGTGTGTGTGTGTGTGTGTGTGTGTGTGTGTGTGTGTGTGCCTGAGAAAGACTCTTAACAGGTCACTATTGATATTGACAGGTCTCTCGTATGTGTGTGTGTGTGGGGGGGGGCGGGGGTGTCCTCCAGTTTATACGTCCATCCATCCATCCATCCATCCACATCCATATCTGATTTTACATTCTCACTTCGATCTATCCATATATCCATTCATCCATCCATCTATCTATCCATCCATGTCTGATTCTACATTCTCACTTCCATCTATCTATCCATCCATCTATATACCATCCATATCTGATTCTACATTCCCACTTCCATCTATCTATCCATCCATCCATGTCTGATTCTACATTCTCACTTCCATATATCTATCCATCCATTTATCCATGCCTGATTCTACATTATCATATCCATGCATCCATCCATCCATCTATCAAACTATGTCTGATTCATCATTCCCAAATCCATCCATCCACTAATCTATCTATCCATCCATACATGTAGGATTCTAAATTCTCATATCCATCCATCCATCTATATATCATCCATCCATCCATCAATCAATCCATCAATCCATCCATCCATCCATGTCTGATATTACATTCTCACTTCCATCTATCCATCCAGCCATCCATCCATCCATCCATGCATCTGTTCATTCATGTCTTTTATTTTTCCTTCTCACATCCATCCATACTTTCTCATATAAAGTATATGTATTTATTATTAAAGCCGCATTTAATCAGTTTTCCAGTATTATATTACCAGATTAAATATTTATTGTTTATTTAACGAGCTTTTATAAAGACAGAACATTTTCTCCTCCTTGCTGATGCGACTAAAGCACTAAAACCTTTTTATGGACTCGGGTGTGGAGTTTCATTTACACTTTCATCATTTATGTATCGTTTGTAGTGTGATGTTTCTTACCCGATATTTGGAGAGATCGATTCTCAGCGAGTTGTGTAACTGATCCAAGAGCTTCACAAATTTCTCTCTCTGTGGGAAACACACACACACACACACACACACACACAAACACACGCAAACATAAAACACTGCAGCACATATAATGATGCATTATACACACATTTATACAGCCTACAGTACATGCTATAGAAACCGGAGTACTCAATCATCCATCCATCATCCAACCATCATCCATCCATCATCCAACCATCATCCATCTGCAAATCCCTTATTCAGCCTTCATCCACCTCTCCATCATCTGCTCATGCTTCTACTCATCCATCCATTTATTCAATGTCAATAACATGTATTCATTTATTTATTTATTCATTCAACTTTTTGTTAATTTTCTTAATCATAAATTAGGAGATATAAATTATAGTGCTGAAAAACATCTCCCATCCCTCCATTTGCCAATCTGTCCATCCCTGAAGGTTTCATTTATTCATCCATTCATCAGTTAACCTCTTCATCTATGCATCAATTACATTTTCTACGAACACAGTTAATGTCCTGTCAATCCATCTAATGTTCTGTCCATCCATCCCTCCTATTTCCTGCCAATCCATATATGGATCCATCCATCCATGCTTTTAATATCCAGTTAATCCATCCATCCATCTATCTATTGATCCATCCATGCATCTAATGCCCTGTTAAGCCATCCATCCATTCATCCACTCATCCATGCATCTTATGTCCTGCCAATCCATCCACCCACCCATCCATCTGTCTATCCATCCCTCCATCCATCCATCCAACATCTATGCATCTAATGTCCTATCCATCCATCGCCCAATTTGTCTGTCTGTCGGTCCATCCAACCATTCATCTATGTATCTAATAATATGTTCACCCATCATCCACCCATTAACCCATCATTCATCATTCATCCAAACCACCTTAACAGCCATCTATATATTCAGCCATCCACCCATCTATATATCCATCCATCCACCCGTTTATGTATCCATCCATCCATCCATCCACCCATCTATATACCAACCCTGCCACCAATCTATATATTCATCCATCCATCCATTTATATACCCACCCATCCACCCATCTATATACCCACCCATCCACCCATCTATATATCCATCCATCTATCAATCTTCCACATCTATCCACATCCTATGTCCACTAATAATTTAATACACCCATCTCAGATCCATCTACCGGATTATTCTATATGTATGTCATTTTTCATTGTCACCAGTTTACACGTCTCCACCTGCACACCATCACTCCACCCACACACTTACCCCAAAGTTGGACGCAGCGAATCGATCCGAGGCTGAGATGTTGGTGGTGGTGGTGGTGGTGTGAGCGAAGTAGGCGTTAATGTTGGCCAACAGGTTACTCATAACAGCCGGCACTCCGGGACACATGTACTTTGATGACAGGCAGGAAAAATGACTGCAAAACAGTGAAAGAAGGAGAGAGAGAGAGAGAGAGAGAGAGAGAGAGAGAAACAATGAAGACTTATTGTAGGTATTTCCCCAGAGAGACCATGAACACCGGCAAATTCCAGCTACAATCTGCTCCTGCTGATGGAATAAAGCGTCATACATTTATTTAAAGTTTATTAATGAACTGAAAAATGATGTTTTTATGAACTGATTCTAATGATACTTTATAAAGACTATTATAAACAAAATCAACAACAAACAATTATAACGACAGCAATACGGTTTATGCTAATTAAGCAACGGAACGGAAACTGTTCTTCATTGTTCAACTTTTTCACCACTTTTACTGTTAAATACACATGATAATCCATCCATCCCTCCAATTACTTATTCTCCCATCTATCCATTCATCCCTCCATCCAACCATTCCTCACAACCATACATCCAAGGTATTTTTCATCCATCCATCCTTTCATTTAATATTTTGTACCGCCTTCTACATCCAACCCTCCTTATATCCATTCTTTTTCATCCACCCATTCATCCATCTATCCATCCATTTTCCATTGTCTTTTTCATCCACTCATCCAGTCTTACATCCATTTAATGCCTTTTTCATCCATCCGTCCATCCATCCCTCTCTCCCTCCAATGACTTGTTCACTCATCTATCCATTAACCCATCCATCCATTGTCTTTTTCATCCACCCATCCATCCATCTATACATCCACCTTTCTAATGTCTTTTTCATCTATCCATCCTTCCATCCATCCATCCATCCATCTGTTTGTTTATTTCTTGGTGCATTGAGCCATTGGTTAAATATAAGCATAAGTATTGCATAAGTGTTAAATTAAATATGGTGAGTGAATAAAGTAATAAATAATCACACACAGGTATAGAGTGAATGTACGCAGTGTGATCATGCAGATGATCCTCCAGCTCCATCACAGACTGATTATATGTTCTCCATGCTCATTAGAGTGCTGATGTTAAATACTGCTGTTAAGTGGACTGACTTATAGAGAGAGAGAGAGAGAAGAGAGAGAGTGAGAGAGAGAGAGAGAGAGAGAGAGAGAGAGAGAGAAAGAGTATGAGAGCTTCCTCTGGGTTTGTTATAGAAGACAAAATTCCAGCGAACACACTGACAGGATTTTGATGCAGACCCCAGCCAGCACATTCCTCCTGAGCTAGCTCCAGCCGTGTGTTCACTTCATTACCTCACATCCATCAGACAGTGGAGTCGTTTGCATCCTCACACAATGTGCACGGCTGTAATAACGGACTGCAATTGATGATCCATTAGTCACCTCTGTAGTGTTGAAGTGTTTATATTCACTCGTTCGTAATTCACTGGATATCCTCGTGAATAACTAGGCTCAAACATTTTATTGTCCCATGAATTATTTGGCATAAATAATGCTAAATAAAATAGACCTTCCTACGTGTGATACAGGATCTTCATCATGTTCTTATGGGGTAATTACACATCTCAGTGTTTCCCATGAGAAACGGCTCCAGGCACCAAGAACCCAAATCTGAATGCAAAATGACAGAGGTTCTACATGCTATTTAGCATAGTATAGTGTAGTATAGTAGAGTATAGTATAGTATAGCATACTATACATATACTATACTCTACTATAGTGTAGTATAGTGTATTATAGCATAGTATAGTATATCATACTATACCCATACTATACTCTACTCTACTATACTCCACTCTAATTTAGTGTAGTATATTAGAGTATAGTGTAGTATAGTATAGGACAGTATAGTGTAGTATAGTAGAGAGAGAGTATAGTAGAGTACAGCGTAGTAGAGTATAGTATAGTAGATTATAGTATGTATAACATCCTTATTTATTTAGAAGAATGCAAATATGAAATTTAAATGTCAGAGGTTCTAATATATTCCTTCTAGTTAAAAATAACTACAATATAATACTAATCTAAATTCATGTAGTATTGTATAGTGTGGTTTACTTTAGTGTTGTATGGCATGTGTAGTTTAGTCTTGTAGAGTTTAGTATGATATACAGTATAGGTTATTATAGAATCATATAGTTTACTATAGCAAAGTAAAGCATAGACGTAGGGTAGCATTGTGCAGAATAGAATGTTACAGTATGTAAAATTCAAAAATATAGTATAGTACACTATAGTGTAATATAGTATTGCATCACAGAATACAGTATAATATAATATATAGTATAGTATAGTAATTCTGTAGTGTAGTATCACACAGTATAGTACAGTATAGTATAGTATTGTTTTGTATAATATAGTGTAATCTATAATAGCATAGCATAGTACAGTATTATATAGTAGAGTGTAGTGTTTAGTACTGTATTGCATGTATTGTATAGTATAGTATGGCATAATATGGTATAGTAGACTACAGTATTGTATAGTATTGTATGGTATAATATGGTATAGTAGACTACAGTATTGTATAGTATAGTATGGCATAATATGGTATAGTAGACTACAGTATTGTATAGTATTGTATGGTATAATATAGTATAGTGTAGTATTGCATTGTATAATGTGGTATAGTACACTATAGTATAATATAGCATAGTGTAGTATTGTAATGTATAGTATAGTATAGTACAGTATAGTGGCACATACTTATCCAAGGAACCCTTCAAGAACCCAAGCACCAAGTACCTAAATCTGAATGTTGAATGCCTGAAAGGTTCTTTATATTTTTTGAGTTGTACATGAAATAATTGTATGTACCCTTATTTAATCTCTATGGAAAAACTTTTCTCAAGGGTTCTTGGGGGAAAAAAAACCCTCCATTCTTCTCTAAAGGTTATGTAGATACTTAAGGGTACTTATCTTACAAAAACAAGCTCTCTTAAGGGTTTCCCATGAAAACAGGTTCCATTAAAGGGGTAATGGAGAAAATCCCAGAAGTTCTAAAATGTCATGAAACATAGTAATTGTGTTCTTAACTTCAGAAAACAGGATCTCTCGTGTGTTGTCCTAGGAAACAGGTTCCATTACAGGAACAATGGAGGAAACCCTAATGCTTTTAAACTGCTGTGAGAATATTCATTGCACAATTAAGCGTGCTTAGCTACCAAAAATGGGATCTCCATGGAAATATCTTGTTCCTGGGTCCCACGTTAAAACTTTAAAAGGTTCAAATAGAGGAACAAGTGAAGCCCATTACTGTTTCAGGATCTGATGATGGTCTCATGCATAAAAAATACAAGAAAACAGAATCTAGGGTTCAGGATTATGCTTAAAATAAGCTTCAACATCTGGATCCTGATGTTAAAATGAATGCATTTAATGATCTAATTAGACAGTAATTAAGTGGTAATCATCACACCATTCAAAAGAAGAAGATGTGGGCGTGTGCCGTGTCTCCGGGTGAGAGAAATGCTAAACAGTGTATCCGGGTAAATCAGAGCCTGAACACATACATGATCCTGCTAATTAAACCTGTCTGAGAAGCGGTGATTAATAAACACGTGGTGAAAGGCTCTGGATGTGGAGGCGCATCTCTGGGCCTTTCAGGAAAATATCTATGTTTGGATTAGATCGTGAGAATATTAAAAAATCTCATTTTATTTGACTTTAAATGGATAGAAATGATTAATATGAGATCAAAAACAGTTTCAGTGTGGTCTTGTACGCTTCATTTGGACCAAATGAACTTCCAGGCTGCTTTGCTTCCTCCTCAACCCTTCCAGGTTTTCTGAGTCAGAAAGGGCATTTTAGATGAATGGACCAAACCTGACCACCAATGTGCGTTATTTTATAAGGAGGTGGTGGATTAGTGGTAAGGTGTTGGACTCAAACCCCAAACCCCACAACCAGCAAGCTACTACTAGTGGGCCCTTGAGCAAGTCCCTTAACCCTCAATTGCTCAGTTGTACGTCGTTCTGGATAAGGGCGTCTGCCAAATGCCATAAATGTAAATTTTAGTTCACATTTAGTTCTAATTTACTTGTATAATAAACTCCACTCTTTTGGGCAGATGTACCACTCAACTTTTTTCCTTCAGAATTAGAAAAGTCAGGTACTGATATAGGTGAGAAGCTGAGGAGGTTCATGGAGTGCAGTCTGGGTTCAAATTCAGATCGTCCACATCTTCCAAATCATGGAAAGCATGGCGCTGGCTTTGTTCGTTGTCATGCTGAAACCAAAACGTTTGTGGAAACAATTTGAGGGAGGAACCTCTTACATTTGGAAAATTCAGGTGTGCCAATACGTTTGTCCATACGGTGCATCCATGTCTGGTGAAGGAAGATAAAGAATGCTAAGAGAAATAAGAAATAATAAGAGTCCTAAGAGAAATAAGTGTGCAGAACACGTCTCAGGACTCATTAGTTCTGATTTGTTGCTCATTAGAGAGCATTTAGACAAGTGTAATGGTCATACAGTAGGCTGGAGTTACACAACAAACATATTCAATCAATCACAACACACACACACACACACACATACACACAATGTCACACCACGCCATCGCAGGCCCGAGGACCATGGCAACAATGCCAGCAGCAGGCCGAGAAACGCACAAGTCCGCTGCCAAGTGCTTAACAAAATGTAATATTGAACAACCATTACCACCAACAAACACCATCTGTGAGTCCTTGTTCCCATTTCATTCACTCGCAATCCAATAAGCAAAACATTCTGTTCCTCATACAATTCCATCACATACCAAAGTCAACATTTAGAGAAAACAAACATCAAACAAACTAAAATATATCAATAAAGAAATAACAGTGTAATAATCTTGTAATATAGTATAGTATAGTGTAATATAGTGTAGTAAAGTGTAGTAAAATGTAGTGTAGTGTAATATAGTATAGTTATAGTGTAGTGTAGTGTAATATAGTATAGTTAAGGTGTAGTGTAATATAGTGTAGTATGTAGTATCGTAGTGTAGAATAGTATGTAGTATCGTGTATAATGTGTAGTGTTGTTGTAGTATATAGTATGTCAAGTATCCTATAGTATCTACGTGTCTGTAGGTAGTAGTGTCTAGTGTAGTTAGTAATCGTAGTGTAGTGTATAGTGTACGTAGTGTAGTCGTGTAGTATAGTATAGTATCCTGTCCTATAGTGTATAGTGTAGTGTCCTGTCCTCGTCACGTGTGTCTCGTGTCGAGTATACAGAAGGTGTAGTATCTGTGTGTCAGTGATAATATAGTATATCGGATAGTGGAGTAATAGTGTAGTATTCTAGTGTACGTGACTGTCGTGTATAGTGTACCGTTGTGGTCATATAGTATAGTGTATCGTGTAGTGTAATATAGTCGTGTCTAGTCTCCTATCACTGTCCTCTATTCACCCTTCTCTAGTCCATCCACTGTGTGTCTGGTCCTCTCATAGTAGTATAGAATAGTGTAGTGCAGTGTAATATAGTATAGTGTAGTATAGTATAGTGTAGTGTGTAGTATGTGTGTAGTGTATGTAGGTATAGTCGTGTGTAGTGTTAGTGTATAGTCCATAGTGTCAGTGTAGGTGGCTTGTGTATGTATGTGTCTAGTGTGTGTCTAGTATCCGTAGTATAGTGTAGTATAGTATAGTGTAGTGTAGTGTTGTGTAGTGTAATATAGTATAGTGTAGTATACTATACTATACTGTACTATATTACACTTCTCTACACACACTGTGGTATAATATAGTATAGTATAGAATAGAATCTGTGTAGACCGTAGTGTATGTAGTGTAGGTAGTATAGTATAGTGTATAGTGTAGTGTTGTGTAGTGTAGTATATAGTATATAGTGTGTATAGTGCTAGTGTAATATCTTTAGTGGTATTATAGTATATGTAGTGTAGTGTGTGTAACAGTGTAGTATCGTAGTATAGTTGTGTAGTATGTAGTAATATGTAGTGTAGTGTGCGAGTGTAATATAGTATAGTGTAGTATAGTATAGTGTGTAGTGTAACATAGTATAGTGCAGTGTAATATAGTGTAGTTTGTGTAGTGTAGTGCTGTAGTATAGTGTAGTGTAGTGTTGTGTAGTGTAATATAGTATAGTGTAGTATACTATACTATATGCTATATTACACTTCTCTACACTACACTATACTATACTATCCTGAGTATAGGATAGTATAGTATAGTGTAATATAACCTGTACATTATACAGGCACAGTGTGGTTTTATTTATCTTCTCAGAGGTAATAATGGTTGGTGTGTGACTGCATGACCTTCTTTACGCCCTGCAGACCTCAAAACACCTCAATTTCTTTTAAGCTCCATTTGATTCTATATCATCGGTGATGTTCCTGAGATCTTGCTCTTTCTCTCTCACTCTATCCTTAATTAACTCTTAATATCACTCTCTCCTTCCTCTTTATATATTAATTTATTTGGTAATAGAGAGATGCTCCGGGCCACATCAGATCCTAGGTGTAAGCCTTCCGTTGCCTGGTTACAGCCTCGACCTTTCCCTTTCTCTCCTTTTATTCTCTCATTCTTCATTTTATCCACAATCCATCCATCTGCATCAGAAATCACAGGAATAAAACACTTTTCTGAACATTCACTCATTCATTGCTTTTCCTCTCTCTTTAACACTATAATAAAACTGTTGTGTGTGGTGTGTGTGTGTGTGTGTGTGTGTGTGTGTGTGTGTGTGTATATATATATAGATATATATATATATATATATATAAACACGTCACACACACACACACACACACACACAAATGCAATTAACATTATTATTATTATTATTATTATTATTATTATTATTATTATTAACAGTGTTATTATTATTTAAACAACAACCACAATAAGAACAATAAACGTATTATTTATTATTAAGAGGAATCGAATTTTTTAGGTTATTTTATTTGTAATTGCATTCATTACTTTTTTATATTGTATTAAAAACAGTTAATTTTTTTTAATACAATATAAGGGCATAAAGAATATGTTTTTTATAAGTTGAAAAAATGTTTAGTTGTTAAAACATTTTAAAATTATAAATATTAAAATTTGATAAAAGCTAGAGGTGAAATATATAAATAATCCTGTGTAATATATATATATATATATATATATATATATATATATATATATATATATATATATATATATATATATATACAGTGGTATGTACCCGTGTGGTATAAATGTACAAGTTTGGGCACCCCTTTAAATTTTCATCATGATTTTCCTTTATAACTCATTGGTTGTCTGGATAAGAAATTTCAATTAAATATATCATATAGGAGACAAACACAGTGATATTTGAGAAGTGAAATAAAGTTTATATGATTTATGGAAAGTGTACAAGAATTATTTAAGCAAATTTAGCCATGTGCATAAATTTAGGCAACACCAAAGAAAAAAGAACTCAATATTTTGTGCATCCTCCTTTTGCAAAAATAACAGCCTCTAAACCAGAGGTGGGCAAACTAGGGCCCGGAGGCCACATCCGGCCCGCTGAACTGTCCTTAGGCTTCTAATCCAGCCCGCTGAACTGCTATCGGCACACATTCCCGCAACGCTCGAGAAGTTGTTAACCACACAGGAGTATGCTGCTCAGTGTTAAAAATGAAGGAAAAATACAGCCATTTTTTTTGTTGTTTCTTTTCCTTAAATAGAATATCCTTATTCTTAAGATAGTGGGTAGCCTAATGAACATGCTTCGGATATTTAACACTCTTTACCCAAGAGGAGAAGAATGTATAACCACACAGCAACGCTGACGTTTGTTGGAGTATGCTCGTTATTGTTGGTAAAATGAAGGAAAAATACAGCCATTTTTTGTTTCTCATGTTTCTTTTCCTTGGAAAATAGAATATGCCCACCCCTAAGACTCATGATGCTTTACAAAGAAAAAATTCATATTGAACATAAGTTACGTTCAACGTTATTGTTGGTTCGGCCCACGAACACACCTCAGGTTTCTGGCCCTTTGGAAAATATAATTGCCTCTATTAGAGTCTGGATTCTGGCAGAAGGTATTTTGGACCATTCTTCTTTACAAAACATGTCCAGTTCAGTCAGGTTTGATGGTTTCCGAGCATGGACAGCCCGCTTTAAATCACACCACAAATTTTCAATAATATTCAGGTCTGGGGACTGAGATGGCCATTCCAGAACGTTGTACTTGTTCCTCTGCATGAAGTGCCTTAGTAGATTTTGAGCAGTGTTTAGGGTCGTTGTCTTGTTGAAAGATCCAGCCCCTGCGCAATTTCAACTTTGTCACTGATTCCTGGACATTGTTCTTCAGAATCTGCTGATATTGAGTGGAATCCATGCGACCCTCAACTTTAACAAGATTCCCAGTCCCTGCACTGGCCACACAACCCCACAGCATGATGGAACCGCCACCAAATTTTACTGTAGGTAGCAAGTGTTTTTCTTGGAATGCTGTGTGTGTGTTTTTTCGCCATGCATAACGCCCCTTGTTTTGCCCAAATAACTCTATTTTAGTTTCATCAGTCCACAGCACCTTATTCCAAAATGAAGCTGGCTTGTCCAAATGTGCTTTAGAATACCTCAGGTGACACTGTTTGTGTCGTCCATTACTCGTCCATACAGCATCTCCTTGTGTAAAGTGCGCTGAATAGTTGAACGATGCACAGTGACACCGTCTGCAGCAAGATGATGTTGTAGGTCTTTGGAGCTGGTCTGTGGGTTGACTGTGATTGTTCTCACCATCCTGCGCCTCTGCTCTGCTGAGATTTTTCTCGAGATTTTTCTCGGTCTGCCACTTCGGGCCTTAACTAGAACTGTGCCTCTGGTCTTCCAATTCCTCACAATGTTCCTCACAGTTGAAACTGAGAGATTAAATCTCTGAGACAGCTTTCTATATCCTTCCCCTAAACCATGATGTTCAACAATCATTGTTTTCAGATCATCTGAGAGTTGTTTTGAGGCTCCCATTTTGCCACACTTTAGAGAAGATGCAAAGAGGAGAAACACTTACAATTGGCCTCCTTTAAATACTTTCTCATGATTGGATTCACCTGTGTATGGAGGTCAAGGGTCACTGAGGTTACCAAACCAATTTTGAGTTCTAATAATTAGTGCTAAAGGTATTGAAATCAATCAAATGACCTTCAGCTTTTCAGGTTGCCTAAATTTATGCACATGGCAAATTTTGCTTAAATAATTTCTTGTACACTTTCCATAAATCATATAAACTTTATTTCACTTCTCAAATATCACTGTGTTTGTCTCCTATATGATATATTTAATTGAAATTTCTTATCCAGACAACCAATGAGTTATAAAGGAAAATCATGAAAATTTAAAGGGGTGCCCAAACTTTTACATACCACTGTATATATACATATATATATATATATATATATATATATATATATATATATATATATATATATATATATATACATGTAAAGTGGTGTTGTTTGGAATTTGCTCCTCAATGTGTATTTATTGTTGTCTGTAGATTTGTACCAAAGTTGGAACAGCACTGACAAAATGAACATAACACAACACAACAGACACACACTTATTCCAGACTGTGGTAAGAATTACACACATGACTGTGACTGATTTCCAGGAACACACACACACACACACACCACACACACACACACACACACACACACACACCGATTCAGTGCGCGTCTCGGTGAGAAGCGATAGAGCAGAGCTGCTACACATCAGGAGCTCTAATTAATTACCTCTGCGCTGAAAGACCAAGCAGCCCAGAGAGAGAGAGAGAGAGAGAGAGAGAGAGAGAGAGAGAGAGAGAGAGAGAGAAGAGAGAGAGAGAGAAAGAGAGAGATAAGGAGAGAGAGAGAGAGAGATGTCGGGAGAGAGATAGAGAGAGCGAGAGAGCGGAGAGATGAGAGAGAGAGAGAGAGAGAGAGAGAGAGACGAGAGAGAGAGAATGAGATAATAATAAGATTGACAGACTAACAGAGGTAAAGTCAGAGAAGAGTACAGACTGTAAGAGAGAGAGAAAAATGTCTGTGTGGAATGATGAGGAGAGCTAGATAGAGAGAGAGAGAGAGAGAGAGAGACAGGAGTTGGATAGAAATAGAGAGAAAGGCAGGAAAGGGGAATGACAGGAGGAGAGACAGCGGGAAAAAGAGAGAGAATAGTAGAAAAACCTGCAGGCTGGCAGAATGAAATGAGCCAATCAGAGGCCACCATTCACCTCCTGACCTTCCGGCCAATCACAATCCACTATTCACTTGTCAAAAAAGAAGGCGGGAGAAGGCACAATAGGAACAAGTGAGAATACAGATAGTTCAAGTAAAAACAAGGACAAGTGAAAAGTCTAGGATGAAGAGATGCAGGAAATAGAGAGAGAGAGAGAGAGAGTGTAGAGAGAGAGAGAGAGAGAGAGAGAGAGAAGATGAGAAGAAAAATCAGTAAAAAATCAATAAAGGAAGAATGAGATAATAAGAGCGATGAAATAAAGGCAGGATGAAGAAGAGGGGAGAAAGAGGTGAAAGAACAACAGAAGGTAGAAAACAGGGGGAATTAAGTGGAAGAAAAAGACAGGAAAAGAATAAGGGAAAAATGAATTGAGGTAGAGTTGAGGTAGACACACACACACACACACACACACACACACACACACAAAAACACAGTGTAGTGATAAACACACTCACGTCATGGCCTGGTAAATGACTCGTCCGAAGCGCAGCGCAAACTCGTCCAATCTCCTGAGAAACGTCATCAAAAGACTCGACTCCGAAGCGCAGCGCAAACTCGTCCACGATCTCCTGAGAAACGTCATCAAAGTAAACCTTCCATGCCTCGTCCCCTTCACCTCACCTCTCAGCGCCGCGGGATCTTCACAGCGCCGCGCGTCAGGTAATGGAACAGGTTCTACACACACACACACACACACACACACACACACACACACACACACACACACACACACACACAGTTAAATCAAAGCTTTAACTCACAATGCTGATTCATAGCTCTGACTCACAACACTGACTCGCAATATTCTGTATTCACAGTTTTAACTCATAAACGCAACTCATAGCTTGGACTCACAATACAGACTCATAATACTGACTCCCAACTTTGACTCACTACACTGACTCACAGCTCTGGCTTACAACACTCACAGCTATAGCTCACAACAATGACTCTCAGCACTGACAGGTAATTCTGACTCACAACATAATCATAGGTCTGATTCATAGCTTTGAATCACAACACTGACTCATAGACACAGCAATGACTCTCAACTATGACTCACAAATGCAACTTGTAGCTTTGACTCATAATACTGATTTCCAATTTTTGACTCACTACATGGATTCACTACACTGACTCACAGCTCTGACTTACAACACCGACTCACAACTGTAGGTCACAACAATGACTCTCAGCGCTGTCTTGTAATTCTGACTCACAACAGAATCATAGGTCTGATTTATAGCTTTGAATCACAACACTGACTCATATCAGACACTGCAATGACTCACAGCTATGACTCACAACCGTGACAGTTTTGACTCACTACACTGACTCACAACAATGATACACAACTGCGACTCGCAGTTTTGACTCATAATACTGACTTATAAAACTGACTCCCAACATTGACTCACTACAGTGATTCACTACACAGACTCACAGGGCTGACCCACAGCTACAGCTCACAACAATGACTCTCAGCACTGACTCACAACAATGACTCATAGTTCTGACTCACAACACAATCACAACAGAGACTCACAACAAAGACTTATAACACTAAATAGCAGCGCAGATATACTGCGCTGACTCACAGCACTGACTCACAACAAAGAATCCTGGTCTTGACTCACAAAACAGACGAACAAGAAAGACTTAAAGGAGATTCACAACACAGACTCACAGAGCAGACACAGCACTCTGACTCAGAGCTCTGACTCACCTCGTGTAAGCAGGTGTACTGTCCGTGTGGAGGAGCCACTTTCCCCTCGCCCTTCATCTCCACCCTTCATCTCCACACTGATCTTCTCTGTATGAACAGACGGATCAGACATATCGCTCCGGACACCATGGACTTATCCGTTCTTTTCTCTGTATGAACAGAGTCAGAGATCATCAGACATATTCCAACATGCACTGCATTATTCCATGCACGCTATGTTACTGCACATGCACTGCGCTATTCCAACATGCACTGCGCTATTCCAACATGCACTGCGTTATTCCAACATGCACTGTGTTATTCCAACATGCACTGCGCTATTCCAACATGCACTGCGCTATTCCATGTACTGTGTTATCCACTGCATGCATTATTCCAACATGCACTGCATTATTCCAACATGCACTGCTATTCCACATGCACTGTTATTCCACATGCACTATTCCACTGCTATTCCAACATGCACTGTTATTCCAACGCTGTGTTATTCCAACATGCACACTGTGTTATCCAACATGCACTGCACTATTCCAACTGCACTGCATTATTCCAACATGTATGTTATTCCAACATGCACTGCTATTCCAACATGCTATTCCACTGCACTGCGCTATTCCAACATGCACATTATTGCAACATGCACTGTGTTATTCCAACATGCACTGCTATTCCAACATGCACTGCGCTATTCCAACATGCACTGCATTATTCCAACATGCACTGCGCTATTCCAACATGCACTGCATTATTCCAACATGCACTGTGCATGTCCAACTGCACTGTTATTCCAACATGCACTGCGCTATTCCAACATGCACTGTGCATTATTCCAACATGCACATTATTGCACTGCTATTCCAACATGTTATTCCAACATGCACTGCACTGTGTTATTCCAACATGCACTGCTACTG
>JACRUU010000019.1:20961845-20991845 GCA_030449085.1 Kryptopterus vitreolus
ATCATCAGGACACGCAACTATGTTTCCACTCGGGGACTTTTAATTGTGCATCATGGTGGATTTTGGTGCTGTATTTGAAACTAAAACGAATGTTTTAGATATTGTCCTATAGACTGCTGAAGCTTATGCAAAATACTGAATGAGGATCGACATCACACAAATGAATAAGCACAAAATCTTCCCAGAAGCGTCTCATGTATAGACTCTATACTATCTATTGTTTTCATTCCCTGTAGATGTAAATCAGTTTTTGTGGTATTTCCAATGCATTTTCCGGTAAAAGAATAAAAGCCTGTAGTCTGAAGAGGAAGTCGCCCGAGTGCTCATCTGTACATGGCATAGATTCGCCATTATTGATTCACTTTGTCCGTCGTTTTGGGACTTAAAACTGCATAACCGATTGACGTAATTGACATCGGAAATTCAATCGCACACATTAAATAATTATGTTACAGCAGCGACGTGCTCATGTGTGTCTTTGCTCCGATATTGCATTCGGGATGACGACGATAAAATGGAGAAGAAATCCCAGACTACTCTCCGCTCTCAATCCCGAGCTCTCTACAGTCCGGATAAACTGTCCGGATGAAATTTAATTTACTCGTGAAGAATCTCCACAAAATGTAGTGGAACATCATCTCAGAACAATGATGGGAAAGTCTATAAAGTATAGCAGGAGATCTTCCAACCCAGGGCAGATCTCCATAAAGCTGGCTTTGTACACAGGAGTTTTCCGATTCAGGAATCTGTGTAGTTTAAAGGTGAGGTGTCCAAATACTTTTGTCCATTACATCGTTTCGTTCAGGAGGAAGACGTGAGACTCAGGAAAAGCCGAGACAAATAAAAAAAGAAAGAGGGATAAAGATAAATTAAATAAAGACGGATTTGTAGACAGAGAGAAATGTAAGTGAGAAATGAAGAGAAAGAGAGAGAGAGAGAGAGAGGGTGGGCGAGAGAAAGGGGAAGGGGAAGACAAAGTAAAGCGAATAACAGAGAGACAGATAAAGAGAAAAAATAAAGAAAGAAATGAAAAGAGAGAAGAAGAGAGAAATGAAAATGAGATTGATAGAGAGATGAAAGAGAAAGTAGGTTAAACAGAGAAGAAAGAGGAATAAAAAGAAGTAATGAAAAGAGAAAGTGAGGATTACATGGAGAAAAATAAATGAAAATGAGAGAGGGATAAATACAGAGAACGATGCATTAAATATTGACAGAAACACAGAGAAGGAGAGAGAGAGAGATAGAGAGGAGGGGGGGAGGAGAGAGAGGAAAGAGAGAGAGAGAGAGAAAGGGTGGAGGAGAGGGAGAGGGAGAGAGAGAGAAAGGAGGGGGTGGAGGAAAGAGGAAGAGAGAGAGGGAGAGGGAGATTCTTTTCTTTCTCTTTTTTTTCTGCCAGAAGAGAAGGCTCGTCGCGAGGAGAGGGCGCTTTTGGGGGAGAGGAGTGGAGGAGGGGAAAAGCTTTTAAAGAGGGTTAAATCTGAGTGACACGTGGTTTTCTTTTGAATTCTCCGTCTCAGTTCTCCCCAAATCCAGCAGGTCAAGTCAATGCTGAAAGCGTGGGTCATGTGTGTGTGTGTGTGTGTGTGTGTGTGTGTGTGTGTGTGTGTGTGTGTGTGTGTGTGTGTGTGAGAGAGAGAGTAGTGTTACTTCGGTCGCTGTCCGTGGTGCTGAAAAATTGTCAATGACACTAAATCGCCTATAGGTGGCAGCAAATTTAAAATCTTTTCAAAAGTGTATCAGTTTTATTAAACATTGAAGTGAATTTTTATTTATTTATTTATTTATTTCATTAATTATTTTTTTAGCCTCAAGCTTCAGAGAGTTACTTTTCAACATTCGTTTGTTCTGAGATGAAAGAGACACAGATACGAAGATATGAGAAAGGGAAAGATAAATAATTTGAAATAATCCACAAATAAGAAAAAGCACAATAGAGAGAGAGAGAGAGAGAGAGAGAGATAACAGAGAGAGAGACACAGAGAGAGAGAGAATCAGTAGAAATAAAATATACTTTGTGTAACCAACAGCCTTCAAAAGCTAGATGTTGTTGTTTACATGATAACAAGCATTTATGAAGATTTTTGGTAAAATGTAAATCAGATGAAAATAAGATTAAAAAGTTAGCTTTAAAAATATATTTCAAACAAAAAAAATGGAAATCTGGAAGGAATTTTTTATTTCTGACTACAAGTAATGTTTTCATAAATCCTGAATATAAGCACAGAAATATTTAATATAGCTACTTGACTATAACTACTGAAATCTTTACTATAAGTTCTGAATCCTTTACTATAACTATTCAAATCTTCACTATCATTTTTTTTTTACAATATTTTGATATTTTTACTATAAATACTGAAATCTTTACTATAAGGACTCTTTACTACAAATGACACTAAAATCTTATACATTCTTATTAGTACTTAATAGTGAGTGCTGAAATCTTCACTTATAAGTACTAAAATCTTCACTATGCATGCTGAATTCTTTACTATAAGTATTGAAATGTTTACTCTGAGTGTATTTACTATGAGTACTCAAATGTTTACTGTAAGTAATACACTATAAGTTTACTATAAGTATTAAAATTCCTGGTTATTTTAAAGTACGGAAATCTCAGCTACATGAAGCAAAATTCTGACTATAAGTACTGAAATCCTTGATTCAATAAAATGTTGACTACTGAAATCCTGACTATTAATACTAATTAGCTTTTCAGTACTTCTGAAGTTTGAATTCTTTACTATAAACACTGAAATCTTTACTACAAGGACAAAACAGTCTATAAAAGTACTGAACTCTTGATGACGCATGTTAAAACACCACTGTGTGTCTGAACTCTTGGTTATATTTACCAAAATGCTGACTATAAGTACTGAAGTCATTATTAGGAGCACTGCAATGCTGAATATTATTAGAATTAGTCTGCATCCACCCTCCACTTCCTCCACAATATTCTCATATGCTTTCCTTTTTTTTCTCTTATTCTTCTCGCCGTGGCACCAATTAATCACATCATTAAAACTTGAAATTAAAAGCACCTGTGATTAAGTACGAAGTGTCACCATGTTTCAAGCAGAAGGAGTTTTATTTCTCTGAATATAGAACAGAGGTTCAGAACCACACATCAGAATTCCTCTTTGGATTAATAGACAGATGTTTGTGTGTACGCTTAAATCTGCTCCAACAGTAATCTCCTACTATTTATCTTTTTGTATGTGTGTTTATTTGTGTAGTAGATGTGTTTAAAATAATGTCAGAACATTTAGAGAAATAGAAAATCCTGACTAAACAATATATCCTGTCCTTATTTAGATTATGTTTATAAGTACTGAAATCCCATCTATAACTACTGAAAGTACCAGAATCTAATATATATATATATATATATATATATATATATATATATATATATATATATATATATATATATATATATATATATATGTATGTTTGTGTGTGTGCTTATTCGTTCACATTTCCTGTTTTGACAAACAGGAGACGAGTTTGCATCAGACACTCGACCGGCGATGACCTCGATATGTCAGTAATGGTGAGAGTGGAGGAAACCCAAAAGCAGAAGATGAAGAATGAAGAGTTTTCACATCGTTACAAAAAAAAACACGTTTAACCTTCATCACTGAGTGTAGGACTGATTACGGCAATATTAAAGCTATAAATATTTCAGTTTGCTCTTTCTGATTTTAAAATAGAGATGCAGACACACACACACACACACACACACACACACATACACACACTATCTATCTCTTGCCCAATTGCCACTGCTTCATATCCTGTGACACTGCTCTCCGCCATGTCTTACGCCTGAGGGGATTAAATAGATATGAATAGAAATACATGACACACACTCACAAACACACACACACACACACACACACACACACACACACACCCATTGTGGAATGATTTTCTGGTGATGGTTTGAGATTTGCATTTCCCATCAGGGCTAAAAGAAAAAGAAGCGAGGCTTTTGGCCCTGAGGGAGAAACCTGAGAGTGCAAGAATGAACGTCGATTCCATCACGCTCGGATTTGTAGCCGGTAAAAAGAGCTTGTTGTTTTAGAAAAGGCTAAAAATAAAGGTGTAAATTTACCGGAGATCTCAAACAGCCTTTTATATTAAATCATAGATTATAAAATCATAAATAATAAATGCATCTGAGATGGATTTCTGCCTTAGAGCAACATTTTTGGGACAGATACCGTGGCCACACCTACTTTAGTAAGACTGACAAACACACAGGCCACACCTACTTTAGCAAGACTGACACACAGGCCACACCTACTTTAGTAAGACTGACAGATACCGTGGCCATCCCCACTTTAGTAAGATTGACAAATACAGAGGGCACCCTTACTGTAGTATGATTGACAGACACAGACGCCACACCTACTTTAGTAAGACTGACAGACACACAGGCCACACCTACTTTAGTAAGACTGACACACAGGCCACACCTACTTTAGTAAGACTGACAGATACTGATGCCAGACCTACTTTATGAATACTGATAGACACAGAGGTCACACCTACTTTTGTAAGACTGACAGATACAGAGGCCACACCCACTCATAGATACAGAAGTCACTCCTGCTTTTGCCACCTATTACTGATAGGTACAGCGGCCACACCTACTTTACTAGTTCTGAAAATAAGGCCACACCCACTTTACTGGGACTCACAAATTAAGTCACGCCTCTTTATCTAGAACTCACAAAGAAGCCACCTACTTTATTACAGTTAACAAATTAGACCACGCCTTCTTTCCCATAACTAACAGTGAAGCCACACCTTCTTTCACCTTCAGCTGAAAATAAGGCCACACCTGCTTTATTAAGGCTGATAGCTACAGAGGCCACACCTCTTTCAGAAGAACTGAGAGAAACCTGACACTTTTCATAAACCTTCTGATTGGTTAAGCAGCTCCATGTGATTAGGAGTAAAATCTGATGAACTCACAAGAGGAACTTCTCGTCCCAAATGGGGTTCAGGTTGCCGAAGATGGTCTTGGTCCTGCGCTTGGTTTTGCCCACTTGCACGGTGACGTAAGGGTCGCTCGAGCCCGTCTTATCTTTCGCCTGAAGTCCTTGGGCACACATGACTGCAGGAGGAGAAGAAGAAGATATTACTCACATCACCGGTAATATTTTTACATTAGAAAGTGATTGTTTTGTGCAGGTATTTTGATGTCACGGCTACAAAAAACAACCATAGGTAAACATGATGTTTATTTTGTTCACCTCCTGATTATTCTTCAACAATTGTCTGATCATGTTTATGCTGCATCATCTCGTATAAAACACACTCTCTCTGAATGGACAAATACAATCAGGTTTTAAGTAAGTGTTGACAATGAACAAGCCCTTGAGAAGATCCTCCTCCAGGCCCAACCTGCTGTCTTTGTCGTATTTCTCACGGCACCTTAAAGGGACTAAGTGCGTGGTGGCATTAAATATGAATGAACCAGATGATGAATTATTCAGTGTCCATTTATCCTCGGGCTGAGAGAGCCACAGAAATCATCACAATGTCACCAAATCTGATTGCAACCAAAAACTCTAGAAGGTGAAGAAAAACTTTTTTAGAATAAAAAAAAAAACAGATTTACATTTGCGCGTTTACTAAACTCCATGCTGACTCCCTATACCGACTTCACCCGCTTCGATTCCGCAATTTCAACCTTTTTGTGAGGAGCTGGATATCAGAGAACATGAACGACTTTCATGTAGCCTGGAGACATTCAGCTTTATTACATCACATCCTCACTGTAGGAGATCCTCAGGGATCGGTATGTGGCTCTCGCTCTACTCCTGTTCTTTCTATATATTACATTACAACTCTCAGTGATCTGATCATATGACTTCTCATATCGGCTCGATGCTTATGAAATGCATTCATCCACATTCCAGGTCTGGACAGGAGAACGGAAGAAGACCTCACAGCCCATTCAACACACATCTATGTTAGAGATTTGGCTTTTTCTGATCAAACTCATCTCTTCCTCAGGTATGTGTCATGACTCCCACGGTTTGAGTGGCTTCAAGAGTAGAAGAACATTAGAAGAATAGAATAGTTTTTATTTGTCACATTGACATTACAGCACAGTGAAATTGTATCTTCACATATCCCAGCTGGTTTGGTGGACCAGACATGATACAGCAGAGCACAGAGGGTTAAGGGCCTTGCTCAAAGACCCAAGATTGGCATCTTGGTGATACTACCCTCGAACCCCCGACCTTGCAGCACCTTAACCACTGAGATACCTCCTCCCAACCACTGATACCCCCGATACCCCCTATACCACTGAGACCCCTACCCCCTCCCAACCACTGAGATACCCCCTCCCAACCACTGAGATACCCCCTCCCAACCACTGAGATATCCCCTCCCAACCATTGAGATGGAAGGGAGGTATATCAGTAGTTGGGAGGGGTTGAGGGGTGAGTAGGGTGTTGGATGTGGAAGTAACATCAGGTGGAGATTTCTCTAGTGATCATCATGAACAAGTTGCCAAATGGATTTTGGGGCTTGTCCAAGGACTTCCTGATCTCTCGTTATCTTCCAGTTGGTATGGGGTGTCTCAGTGGTTGAGAAAGGGGCATCTCAGTGGTGGGAGGGAGTGGTTGAGAGGGATATCTCAGTGGTTGGGAGGGGGTATATCTCAGTGGTTGAGAGGTGGTATCTCAGTGGTTGGGAGGGGGTATCAGTCAGCAGTGGTAAGGGGGGTGTCTCAGTAGTTGGTAGGGGATATCTCAGTGGTTGGGAGTGGTTGGGAGGGGGTATCTCAGTGGTTGGGAGGGAATATCTCCCTTCCAACCACTGAGATTCCTCCCACCCAACCACTGAGATACATCCCTCCCAACCACTGAGATACCCCCTCCCAACCACTGAGATTTCTCCTTGCAACCACTGAGATATCTCCCTCCCAACCACTGAGATTTCTCCTTCCAACCACTGAGATACCCCCTCCCAACCACTGAGATTTCTCCTTGCAACCACTGAGATATCTCCCTCCCAACCACTGAGATACCTCCCACCCAACCACTGAGATATCTCCCTCCCAACCACTGAGATTTCTCCTTGCAACCACTGAGATATCTCCCTCCCAACCACTGAGATACCTCCCACCCAACCACTGAGATATCTCCCTCCCAACCACTGAGATTTCTCCTTGCAACCACTGAGATATCTCCCTCCCAACCACTGAGATTTCTCCCAACCACTGAGATATCTCCCACCCTCCCAACCACTGAGATTTCTCCTTGCAACCACTGAGATATCTCCCTCCCAACCACTGAGATTTCTCCTTCCAACCACTGAGATATCTCCCTCCCAACCACTGAGATTTCTCCTTGCAACCACTGAGATATCTCCCTCCCAACCACTGAGATATCCTCTCCCAACCACAGAGATACCTCCCACCCAACCACTGAGATACCTCCCTCCCAACCACGGAGATACAGCCTCCCAACCACGGAGATATCCCCTTCCAACTACTGAGACACCCGCATTACAACTGCTGATCTACCCCCTCCCAACCACTGAGATGCCCCTTTCTCAACCACTGAGACACCCCATACCAACTGGAAGATCAGGAAGTCCTTGGACAAGCCCCAAAATCCATTTGGCAACTTGTGATGATCACAAGAGAAATCTCCACCTGATGTTACTTCCACATCCAACACCCTACTCACCAGATTAAACACTTCTGGAAGATGTTCCACCAGAATCTGTGGAGATTTGTGGAGATTCATTCACATGGTGTAGGAAGGATTTTAGGACATCTGTGGGATGCACTTGGTGCTCTTCAATTTATCCCAAAGGTGTTCAATAATAATAATAATAATAATAATAATAATAATAATAATAAGCAACGCTTTTCTAGGGGGATCTCCTTATCATCCACCACCAGTTTACAGAATCCACCTGGATGATGCAATGGCAGACGGTGCACTAGAACGTCCAACACACACCAGTGTACTGGTGGAGAGGAGACCGAATGATGAAGATATGGTGATGGTTAGGAGGCCATGATGGTCAGGGGACAATGGGAGAATTTGAGGACGCCTTTTTGAGGACACACCTCTACTCTTTTTCCAAATACATCCTGGGATTTTTAATAACTACAGAGAGCCTCCGTTTAACAGCTCATTCGAAAGATGGTGTTTTTTTGACAGTATAGTCAACAAACCACACAAACCACAGGGTAAGCGCCCCCTGATGGCCCTCACTAACACCTCTTCCAGCAGCAGCAGCAACCTAGTTTTTCTCCAGGAGGTCATCCTTCATAGCTTCAGTGGGCAACCTGTCTTGGGCTACAGAGTGATATGTCCAGTGTCACTAGGGTTGTAGCAGAAGATCTTCATCATCTTCCAACCCATGGAAAGGAGATCTTCATGACTTTGTATCTCCATGATGGAGTAGGTTTGAGTCTCTTTGCATATACAGAGAGACTACATATAGATGCAAAAGTCAGGTCTGCTAATCTTTGGGGTGAGGGGGTTCTTCGTCACGTTCTGCAGCTCTCAGACTTTCTGGACACGGAAGAAAAATCTCATCCACTTCAAATCGAATAATAATAACGAACCCTAGATAGGATGAAGGCATCGTCCTCGGACAGAGGGCGAGATCAATGGACATTTATCCTGCGATTAATAAATAAACCAGTTGGACGCTCGAAATAAAGAGGGACGCGATTCCGCCGGAGAGATCGTTACAACCAGGATTGGGTTGTTTACTTTCCCCCTCTCTCTCTCTCTCTCTCTCTCTCTCTCTCGCTCTCTCCTTCTCTCTCTCTCATTTTCTTTCCAACTCTATTTCCTATCAACACTTCTGCAGAAGTGCAAACTTGGCAAGCATCTGCAAAAATCGTAGGAGACACACATGCAGTGATCTCCTGGTGCACTCCGGGGTCTGATAACGAGGTTCCTCTCGCTGCTGTAAAAATAAATAAATAAATAAAAACACACAGTCGAGTCGTGTAGAATCGCAGGTTGTCAAGTTCAACGATGCAGAACAGCTACATGCTGAGAGCGGAGCTGCGAAACAAGACCTTGTGTATGTAGTCCGAAAAAGACGTTTTGAATAGATGGAGACGTGTAAGTATAAAGGAGTGCATACAGAATGTATAATCAAAAGCAAATATTCACATCAGCATGAAGTCTCTGGCACAATCAGAGGATTTTCCAGAACCATGCCGACTTCCAAAATCCACGATTTCAACCGGAGATCTTTTTTCCGACGAGCCTGGAGACATTCGTCTTCATTACATCACATCCTCACTGCAGGAGATCCTCAGGGATCGGTACGCGGTCCTCACTCCACTCCTGTTCTATCTATATATTACATTACGCCGCTCACCGGTCTGACAGCACTGGTCACATGACTTCTGGTAAGCGCCGATGATATACTTTGGACCTTCTGAGAGTTTCTAGGAACCTTTTTTTGGTTTTTGGTCCTACATGAGAAGGATCCTGGTGAGTTTTTCTGTAGCTTATCTGCACCATGATCTGATCTACCGAGATACTTTTCTGCTCGCCGCAGTCGCAACGAGCCGCCGATCGAGTTACCGTAGCCTCCTGTTCAGCTCGGAGCCGTCTGGCTGTTCTTCTCTGACCTCCTTCATCAGCAGATCTGCCACTCATCCCATCTAGTTTGCCCCCCCCCCCAACTCACACCATCGATTTTCCTCCTCGTTCGTTCTTGGCTGATGTCCAGCTTTCATCCCTGATCTCCTCGACCACACCGCAGATACCACCCGGGGCTGGCGTAGTATTTTAATCCGATATGAATCGCCGCATTAAGACGCCAAAATATCAATACGTCAAAGTGGAATTTATAAATAAATAAGTAAATAAAGGCGATAAAAAACAGGTCTGATCCGACTCACCGGTGATGGCGATCTTAGCCGACCATTTGGACGTCCCTTCCAGCACAGCCTGCTTTGCGCTCTTCAGGTGAGTGCTGAAGTCTTCTTTAGAGAGCTGGAACATGTCCTGGATGAGCTCGAAGACTTCCGGCCGGTTCTTCTCGCGGATTTTCATCCGTTCCTTCATGGCCATGATGATGTTCTGGGTTTTATCCTCAGAGCCGTGCTTCGAGCTTTTCTCCACCGCACCTGGATTGGAAAGGATAGAGGAACATACAAGTGACGACAATGTTTGGTTCCTTAGGGGCCCTTCCTGGTGGGGCTCAGATTTGAAATTACACCCTGTTTAGAAGTCCAATGTCTCTGTGGAATGCTAACATTTTGGGAATACTAAAATGTAAGAAATACTGAAATATATTGAGAAGTTTATTGTGTATAGAATAGTGAAATGTGTGGAATATTGAAAACTATGGAATACAAAACTGCATAGAGAAATGCATCGAGTACTGTATATAGAATACTGAAATATATTGAATACTAAACTGTATGGAATACTGAAATGTATAGAATACCCAATTGTATGGAATACTAAAATGTATAGAATCCTGGTGTATGGAATACCGAAATGAATGCTGAAGTGTATAGAATGCTTAAATGTATGGAATACTGAAATATATAAAATACTGAAGTTTATGGAATATTGAAATGTATAGAATACAGAAATGTATGGAATACTGAAATGTATGAAATAATGAAATGTATGTAAAACTGAAATGTATGGAATACTGAAATGTATGGAATACTGAAGTGTATGGAATACTGAAATGTATGGAATACTGAAATATATAAAATACTGAAGTTTATTGAATACTGAAGTGTATGGAATAATGAAGTGTATGGAATACTGAAATGTATGGAATACTAAATGTATGGAATAATGAAATGTATGGAATACTGAAATATATAAAATACTGATGTGTATGGAATAATGAAATGTTCGGAATAATGAAGTGTATGGAATACTGAAATGTATGGAATACTGAAATATATAAAATAATGAAATATATAAAATACTGAAGTGTATGGAATAAGGAAATGTATGGAATACTGAAATGTATGAAATAATGAAATGTATGGAGAACCAAAATGTATGGAATACTGAAAGCATGTAATACTGAAATGCATGTAATATGAAATATATAAAATACTGAAATATATAAAATAATGAAATATATAAAATACTGAAGTTTATTGAATACTGAAATGTATGGAGAACCAAAATGTATGGAATACTGCACCTGTATAAATGTACATGGAAAAGGAAGATGGACAGAATGGTACAGTGTGTAGAATAATGAAGAGATTGGAATATAACTGAAATGTGTTGGAAAAAAGTGTATGAAACAATAAGTGTTTACACATCTAAACAACTAACAAACAGCTAATACATGCACATCTCTCTCTCTTACACACACACTCTCAGTCTCTTTATCTGTGTCAGTCTCTGTCTACACACACACACACACACACACACACGCACACAGTGTTTGGCGGTGATGATTTATCCTGATGGCTTGTTCTATAAATCCTGCTGAATAAAGGCCCATTTGCCGTGTTGGCAGTCGGCCATATTTGCGAGGGTCACTTTAGAAAGGAATTCCAACAAAAGGCAATAACACACGTCACACTCACAACAGCGTAATTCCACCTCGTAACACAAACGCTTTCACACCCGCACCATAAAACACCAACCTGTGTGTTTAAACCCCCCCGCATTTTCATCCTCCGTTACACTTACACTCATAAATCCACCACAAAGCCAATCTGAACCCTCATCCCTCTTTCTTTCTCTCTTTCTTTTCTAAATTGACTAATTCAATCAATTCGCCGAGTTAACTCGTGCATACGATATGTCCCAGGTGTGTCTTCATTCCTCCCTTCATTTCCCTTTCTTTCATATCTCCTTGCTCCTTCCTTCTTGTCCCCTTGTTTCTATCTTCTTTCCTTCATGTTCCATTGTTCCTTCATTGCTTCATATCCCTTGGTTCCTTCCTTCCTTCTTGTCTTCTAGTTCTTGCCTCCCTTCCTTCCTTCA
Organism: Kryptopterus vitreolus; assembly: GCA_030449085.1. Lineage (NCBI taxonomy): Eukaryota > Metazoa > Chordata > Actinopteri > Siluriformes > Siluridae > Kryptopterus > Kryptopterus vitreolus. The sequence goes on from JACRUU010000019.1 coordinate 20,973,833, forward strand.
TGTCCCCTTGTTCCTTCCTTCTTTCATATCTCTTGGTTCCTTCCTTCCTTCCTTCTTGACCCCTTGCTGTTTCCTCCCTTCTTTCCTACCACTGTTCATTCATTCATGTCCCCTTGCTCCTTCCTTCCGTGCTAACTTTATGCCCCTTGTTCCTTTCTTCCTTCTAGTCCCCTTGTTCCTTCCTTCCTTTATGTCCCCTTCTTATTTCCATCCTTCCTTCATGTCCCCTTCTTCCTTCTTTCCTTCTTTCATATCTCTTGGTTCCTTCCTTCTTGACCCCTTGCTCTTCCCTCCCTTCTTTCCTACCACTGTTCCTTCGTTCATGTCCCCTTGCTCCTTCCTTCCTTTATGACCCCTTGTTCCATCCTTCCTTCTTTCATGTCCCCTTGTTCCTTTCTTCTTTCATATCTCTTGGTTCCTTCCTTCTTCTTGACCCCTTGCCTTTCCTCCTTCGTTCCTACCACTGTTCCTTCGTTCATGTCCCCTTGCTCCTTCCTTCCTTTATGTTCCTTCCTTCCTTCTTCCATGTCCCCTTGTTCCTTCTTTCCTTCTTTCATATCTCTTGGTTCCTTCCTTCCTTACTTCTTGACCCCTTGCACTTTCCTCCCTTCTTTCTTACCACTGTTCCTTCGTTCATGTCCCCTTGCTCCTTCTTTCCTTTGACCCCTTGTTCCTTCCTTCATTCTTTCATGTGCCCTAGTTCCTTGCTAAATATACGCCCCTTGTTCCTTCCTTCCTTGGTTCCTTCCTTCTAGTCCCATTGTTCCATCTTTCCTTCCTTACTTCATGTCCCCTTGATCCTTCCTTCCCTCATTCCTTACTTCAAGTCCCCTTGTTCCTTCCTTCTGTCATGCCCCCTTGTTCCTTCCTTCCTTTCTTTATGTCCCCTTCTTCTTTCCTTCCTTTCTTCCTTCATGTCCCCTTGTTCCTTTCTTCTTTTCTTTATGTCCCCTTCTTCTTTCCTTCCTTTCTTCCTTCATGTCCCCTTGTTCCTTTCTTCCTTCTTTCATATCCCTTGGTTCCTTCCTTTCTTCTTGTCCCCTTGCTCTTTCCTCCCTTCTTTCCTACCACTGTTCCTTCCTTGATGCCCCCTTGTTCCTTCCTCCTTTCAAGTCCCATTGTTCCATCCTTCCTTGCTTCTTGTCATCCTTGTTCCTTCCTTCCTTTGTTCATAAACCCTCCTTCCATGTTTCATGGCTGCTTGTTCTATCCTTCCTTGATTTGAATCTGCACCTGGAGTCGGAGCTTCTGCAGCTTCTTCTCCTCCTGAAGTAAAAGTTATTATTCATCTGAGCATTGGAGAGCGACAGCATTGTTGTCTCAGACCTACAGCCTGGAGGAACCTCAGATCAGAAACATCCTTCTGATTATGATTCCTCTTTATTTTCCTTCCACTGATAAAGCGCTCAGGTATTGAAACGGAGGAAAATCTGCACCATGACCTGAGGACAGCGTCGCAACTCACACGTCATGAGGATAAGTGCTTATGACGGCTCTATCATTTGCCGAATACACGCGTAATTCCGGCATGTCATTGGGAGTGGGGGCGGGCAAATTCACAAAAGAAACAAAAGAAATTCACAAAAGAAACAAGTGGAATAGAAACGAGTGGAAATGTTCCAGGAAGTGAACCAACATGGCTTCCCTTCCGTACTTCAATACCATGGAATTCCATCTGGACTGAAAGCTGGACGCCACAGAGACGTCTGAACTCTATAAGTGTTATTTATCATGTGTTATTTATCCTGCCCAGTCTCCTAAATCCTACACAACTGCTCTGGGATCAACAACAACATCAACAACAACAACTAGCGCAGAAACATCTCTGTAAAGTGAACGTCAAATGAACGAAAAAATTTAACAAACACAGTAAACACTCTTTGTTTTTTCTTTCTTTCTTTCTCTTGTTTTTTTTCTTTCTTTCTTTCTTTCTTTCTTTCTTTCATTTCTTTCTTTCTTTCTTTTCTTTCTTTCTTTCTTTCTTTCTTTTTTTCTGTCTGTCTTCCTTTCCTTCCATGCTCTCTCTTTCTGTCCTTTATTTTTTGTTTTTGTGTTTGTTTTTGTTCTTTCTTTCTTTCTTTCTTTCTTTCTTTATCTCTCACTGGTTTTCTTTCATTTTCTTTCTTTCACTCTCTTTCTCTCCTTTCTTTCTCTCTTCTTTCTTCTCTTCTTTTCTTCTTCTTCTTTCTTCGCCTTTCTTGCTCTTTCTTTTCTTTCTTTCTCTTTCTTCTTTCTTCTTCTTCTCTTCTTCCTCTCTTTTGCTCTTTCTTTCTTTCTTTCTTTCTTTCATTCTGTGTTCTATCTATCTATCTATCTATCTATCTATCTATCTATCTATCTATCTATCTATCTATCTATCTATCTATCTATCTATCTATCAAGTTGTTAATAAGCCTTAATGAACATGAATAAGTGTTACTATGCATTAATAAAGGTTAACAAGCAGGTTGACACTCACGCTGCAGGCAGTCGGCATTCAGCAGGTCTTGACACTTCTCGTGACACTTAACCCCACACTCGGTGCAGCGCATCCCCTGCCGCGCGATTCCCCACAGCAGACCCTCGCACTCGGGGCAGTAGGTGGGAGCCGTCGCCGTCCACACCTCGAAATGATGCGGCGTGGTGGAGGATATGGGATAGATCAGAGCCTGCAGAGTCTTCCTCAACACCTGCAACTTCTACACAGACACATCGAGACAGAACCAGTTTAAACCTCAGAATGGTGGATAGCTAGTAATAATAATAATAAGCGGAGGAAGTAGAAGAACTGTAACCCAGAAATGTTCAACCCAGAAACCCAGGAAAACAAAAATCCAGGACACGAGCGAGTGAAATCAGGATCCATTCAGGACAAACCACAGAGACCAGCATTTAAGAAGATCTATACCTGTGTGATTTACATCTTCCTCTCCTTACCTCATCATGTCTCAGTAAGCAAAGAAAGTGATCAACTTCACGTTGACTTTATGAAGTCAAATCTCCTCCCTGCTCTTTACTGCGCTAAACCATTAGTAAGCATCCACTTTGTCTCCATCTGGGTTTTTTTTTTTTTTATTAAAAGTGTTTTGGAGCTCGTTCAGCAACTCAACTCCGCTCCTGCATCAGCACAAACAACAGCCTGTTGGTGTGTTTTATAATAAAATTCATTAGTAAACCTGCACCGACTCATTTTCCCTCGTAAAACATTATCGAGATCGATACGGAAGCTCATGCCAGATTGGCCCGGATGTCCAGCGCTCTTCTGACCGCAAAACTCACACTGAACTCCCTCTCGAGCATCCTGGACCTTCCATATCGATCCATCAGCACCTTATCCTACCATCCACATGGTGGTGAAACATCTAGGGCACTAGAAAAGTGTAATGAACAATACTCAGCTTAGACACACTCTGGGTTTAATACCTATATATATATATATATATATATATATATATATATATATATATATATATAATATAGTGACATACTATCTCTATGTCTATCTCTTTTTCTATCAATATATATTAATAAAAAAGGAATGCCATAAAAGTGTCAATTAAACTTGTGAAAGTGTCACATGGATCTTTAAAAAAAAAGTTAACTTGACCATAAAAGTGCCAGCTGGTGTCAATTGGACCCTTACAAGAGTCAACTGGAACCTTAGAAAAGAGTCAAATGGCCCTTAGAAGGGTTGACCAAAGTCAAATTGAGCATTGCAAATCAACTTTAGTCTTGGAGTCAACAAGTCCCTTAAAAGAGTCAACTGGAGTCACATGGAGCCTTAGAAAAGTCAACTGGCCCTTAAAAGAGATGACTGGAATCAAATGAAACCTTAAAAATTGACTGGACCCTTAGAAGAGTCAACTTGACCCATACAAGAGTCAACTGGAGTCAGCTGGAGCCTGTAAATAGCCAACTGGGCCATATTAAGAGTTAACTGGAGCCTTAAAACAATCAACTGGGGCTTTAAAAGAGTCAACTGGAGTCAACTGCAGCCTTCGAAAAGTCAACTTGAACCTTTAAAAAGTCAATTGGCCCATCAAAGCATCAACTGGAGCCTTAAAATGTCACCGGGCGCTCAAAAGAGTCAATTGAACCCTTATAACCGTCAACTGGAGTCAACTAGATCCTTTTTTTATCCGACTGGAGCCTTACAAAAGTTTCCTGGACCCTGAAATCAAATGGAGTCAACTGGAGCCTTAAAAAAGTCAACTGGACCCTTACAAGAGTCAACTTAACATAATGTACTGGAGTTGACTGGAGCTTTAAAAGTCTGAACTCATGAAGTTGTCAAGTGGACGCTTAATAGAGTCCACAGGACCGAGAAAGTGTGTTAAGTGGACTCTTAAAAGAGTCAAATGGTCCAGTAATTGATTCAAATGAAAGAATCGCTTGAACCTTAAATGCACTTTGGTGTACAGTAATGTAACACACACACACACACACACACACACACACTCATTGCTGAGAGTCACATTAGTCATTTACACCCGAATTGTTTGAGAGCAGGTCATGTGACCTCAGGCAGAGCGAGAACATCTGTCACACCCTTCAGCCTCAACATGGAGCAGAGAGAAGATCAATGTGTCCCACAAATCTGTCTGCTTATAGCACAGAGACAAGGCGAGGCAGAGAGTCGCAGTCTCAGACACGACGTTACGACTCGAGTGTGGAACCACAGGGAATAAATCACATTAAAACCAAATCTTAAGTGCTCGATTATTCTGCGTGTTTCATTAGATATAATTAGTGCCCTTTGTAGTGCACACTGCAGCTAACCGAAGCCATGTGGAGCCCAGCCTTTAATACCGTGCAGGAAATGTGGAACGTTTTGAGAGAAAACTTTCAGCGTTTGTTTTATTTTACGCCCCTGTGCTTCTGTCACTGTTATAGCTACACACCGCGGGCTAATTACAAGGAAAGGTTCCCATGATGCTTTGCTGAGCGTGACGATTAAAAAAACGCCTCTGAGCGTCACTCAGTGAAGTGTTAGCATACAGTGTAGATATGCTTGTACGATTTTATTCAATAAAAAGCACAATGCTTTCTGCTGTAAAGAGTCAGTTAAACCCATTGGCCATGCAAGAGACGACAGAGTTCATGAAACAATCAACTGACCCCATAAAATGCCAAACAAACACACATGAGTGTCAAATGATGCTATAAATATCAAAGGAGAATCCATAATAGAGTCAACTGACCAATAATAGAGTCAACTGACCCCATACAAGGGGGCTCCAACAAACCTGTAGGAGTTTCAAATGACTCTGTAAAAGTGTAAAACAAATAGGAGAGGGAGCAGCAAATAACTCCATAAAAGAGTCAATTGACACCATAGGAGTGTCAAGTTACTCCATAAAAGAGTCAAATAAACCCATAGAAGAGTCAAGTGACTACTAAATAGTCAATTAAACAAATAGAAGAGTCAGCTGACTCCATAAAAGAATCAATTATCTCATATGAGAGTTGACTGACCCCTTAGGAGAGTCATAAACACTCAAACCCATAGAAGAATCACATGATCCCATAGGAGTCAAGTTATTCTATTAAAGAGTTAATTAAACCCATAGAAGAGTAAACTAACACTGTTGGAGAGTAAAGTGATTCCATTAAAGACTCAAATAAACCCATAGAGGAGTAAAGTGACTCCATAAAAGAGTCAAACAAATGCATAGAAGCATCAACTGACCCCATAGGAGAGTCAAGTGACTATATAAAAGAGTCAATAAAACCCATCGAGGTATAAACCCAATAGTCAATTGCAAAAGAGTCAAGTGCATACCAACAAATAGTCAACTGACTCTATAAGAGTCAATCAAACCCATAGAAGAGTCAAGTGACCCCATATGTGAGTCCATAAAGTGACCATAAAAGAGTCGATTAAAACTATCAGACAATCAACTGACCCCATATTAAGATTTAATCAAACCATTATGAGAGTCACATAACCCCTTAAAAGTGTCAATTAAGCCCATAAATGTGCCGACTATACACATAGGTGAATCAAAGAAACCCATGACACAGTCAATTAAAAGCATAGGACGATCATCTGACTCCATAAAGTGTCATCTTAACCCATTGGAGAGTTAAGTGACTCCAGAAAAGACTCATTTACAGCTGTAGGAGAGTTAATGGACTCAAACCCATAGTCGAGTCAACTGATTCCACAAAGAGTCAAAATAAAAAACACAAGAATCAATTGACTCTATAAAAGAGTCACCTAAACCCATGGGAAAGTCAAATGACCCTATACATATACATGCAGGAGAGTCATCTGAGAATCAGCAAAACTTCTAAAAGAGTTGCCTCAACCCCATAAATGAGTCACCTGAATCTTTAGGAGAGTCAACTGACCCAATAGGGTTGAATCTTTCTTTTCTTCTTATATGTGCTGCTCTTTTCTTTTATTAGCACAGAGAGCTTGTTACCTGTGACCGATCCCTCGCTTTTCTCCATCTGTCCCCTGATAAGAAAGGTTTGGATGCTCCTGCCATATGGCCATTGCAGTCGTTTTTAGACTATGATCTCCCAGGGGAAGGAGTTTTCTTTCTGTCTCTCTCTCCCTGACCCTCGCTTTTTTCCCCCCTCTCACTATGGTTAATAACACTCCAACATCTGCTCTGCCTACTTCCTGATCCGCACTGCAGCCTCCTGTCTCTCTTCTTCTGTCCTGCTTCATCTCTGCTGTTGTCTCCATCATACAGGACCACAATGCCAATAATGTAATATGGAAATAAAGGACCAGTGAAGGAAAAACACCAGAAACTCTTCACAATCTTGGAAAGATCTCCACAAAATAAGTATACAGACAATTTTCTAAATGTGTTCTTCCTCAAAAATTCTTCCATCTGTCATAAAGTTCAGATTTTCTTCAAACGTACCTCAAAGAAAAACTTCATGGGTTTGATAGACACCGAAAAGCTTTCAAGATCCCGATTGGTCATCTTTTCTTAAGTGTCTACAAACTATTGATTCATTACACTACAGACCAAAAGTTTGTGGACACCTGCAGAATTTCTGCGTTCTGGGAAGATGTTCCACTAGATTTTGTGGAGATGTTTGTGGAGACGCACTGCACTACACTACAGTGGTGTACAAACTTAAAGGGCTATTTTATATTTCACCAGAAGATGGCAGTAGACCTGTGCTGGAAACGCTCTCTTAATAAAGTCAGCGAAGAAGGAGGTAAAGCTCTAAAACTCCACTGTATTATTCAACAACGTGGCAAAGATCAGAAATACAGAGATGTAGATGGCCTTCTTTAATGGTCAATTGAAAAATGTTTTGTACTTCTGAATAAAACTGTTAGTGTTATTTTCCTGTTCACAGGTTTACAGTGAGCATTTTTATATGGATTATATATAATGTTTCAACTGAACCTAGATCTGTCTATTTATTCATTCATTCATTCATCATCTACCTCTTTATCCGATCTTCCCTCGGGTCACGGGGAGCCTGTGCCTATCTCAGGGGTCTATGGGCATTAAGGCAGGATACACCCTGGATAGAATGCCAACCCATCACAGAGCACACACACACTCACATTCACACACACATCCACACACTAGGGACAATTTTCCAAGGTGCCAATCAACCTACAGTGCACAGTTGTTTTTTTTTGGACCAGGTAGGAAACCGGAGAACCCGGAGAAAAAACCCCTGAGGCACGGGGAGAACATGCAAACTCCACACACACATGGCCAAGACGGGAATCGAACCCGGACCCTGGCGGTGTGAGGCGAACGTTGCTAACCACTAAGCCACCGTGCCCCCCTAGATCTGAAATCTAATTAGAAGTCAATTACCGTGTCTACCGATAATTATCTAATTATACCAAATGCTTTCGTAACCCATAAAATCTTCATCTGAATCCCAACAAACAAATAAACAAACCGGATATCTGATCTGAAATAACTTTCCAGTCCAAACAGATCAAAGGCAGCACTTTCATCAATATTCGGATCGATTTATCTGTCTGCATGCGAGAGAGAGAGAGAGAGAGAGAGAGAGAAAGAGAGAGAGGGGGAGGGGGGGGGGGGTGAAGGTCAAGAGAAAGGAGGAATAATTCTCTCTCTGTATTGATTCCGATTCTCTCATTCCCTGATCGCGTTGCTGGCACGACTGCAGAACTTATCGCGTAGCTCTGTAATTAAAAATGCAATGCAATTATATATATATATATATATATATATAGATATATATATATATATATATATATATATATATATAAACACTAAACCAGTTATTCTCATAAATTCGTAGATTTAAAAAACTATTTAAAAAAAAAGCAAAGCGACCACTATTTTTCTGGTGAAAAAAGTGGGTGTGGCCTAAATGCTAACATTTAACATGTGGGTGTGTCTTAAAATTCATATATAGACATGGCAGCATTTCTGAGTAGGTAACGTTTTAATGGGCATAGATGGAAAAGGGGGCGTGTCTTAAAATCCATATATGGACATGGAAACATTTTTCAGCAGGTACTGGTTTTAAAGGATACATTTATAAATGAGGGCATGTCCTAAAATCCTTAAATAGAAATAGCATATTTTAATCAGTAATGGATTTAAAGATTTAAAGAAAATGTGGGTGGGTCCTGAAATCCATATATGTAAATGTGATTAGGTAATAGTTTAACACATGATCAAAGCATCTAGAAATAATATGGGCGTGGCCATGTATGAGAAAATGTCAGCATTTCTGATTGGGTAATGTGTTTTTTAAACGTGTTTTACCAATGTGCATTAATAGTAAAAGTGGCTCCGAATGGGCAGGGTTCAAAAGCCTTTATGAAAATGAATGTATTTATGAATGAACAGGTTTTAAAGGAAATGTATAATTCTAAGACTAAATCCATGAGGAGGCGTGGTCTACCGCCATAAAAGGGAATGTTGGTGTGTAATTGTATACAATATAAATACTTTTCACGGCAAAAGTACGGCAGAAAGTAAGCCTTTTCACGGCAGAAGGTAAGCCTTTATTTTGTTTGGAGTATATCTGTAATATGAGAGAGACACACAGTCTGGTGTGTAGACATGTACTCTTCCTTTATCCACTTCCTGTTTGTCTCAAGAGATTTTTCACACTTCCTGTTTGTTATGTGTAATCAATACGAGAAAGTTATTGAATTATCTATAAGAAGTGCGTATTCAGCCACACCCAAGTGTATGTGTGTGTGTGTGTGTGTGTGTGTGTGTGTGTGTGTGTGTGTGTGTGTGTGTAATTGTCCATTATACATCACTTACCAGGTCCTCGTTGTTCAGAGTGGATCTGGTCACGAGTGCAAACGAGATGCCTGCCTTTCGAGCAGCCAAGGTCTGCAGAGGAAACGCACACATTACACACAAATCACATTTCACAATCACAACCACTCTGCAAATCAGCGCCCTGCTTCTGTCCCGGCCTTTTCATTCAATCAGTGTGTTGCGAGTGCTTGGAAATGCGGCGTATCGATGTGGGACGCCCGAGCCGGCCGCAGCGCTCGCGATCGCATTTACACCACACAATGAACACACACATGTTTTTATCCAGCGAAGAGCTCCATCTATCCATCTATTTTCCTACAGTACTAGATGGTGAAGGTACGGGAAATACGTTTGATCCTGATATTATCGATACAAATGTCCAGGACAATTCTCTTATGATTTAATCAAATATCAAAATTAAAAATGGTGGCTTTATCCGATCTTCCCTCGGGTCACGGGGAGCCTGTGCCTATCCCAGGCCAGGATACACCCTGGATGGAATGCCAACCCTTCGCAGGACGGACACACACACACACACACATTCACACACTAGGGACAATTTTCCAAGGTGCCAATCAACCGGAGGAAACCGGAGAACCCGGAGAAAAACCCCCTGAGGCACAGGGAGAACATGTAAACTCCACACACACATGGCCGATATATCAAATAAATCAAATAAAAACTAAATAAAAATGTGAATAAACTAAACTAAAGCTAAATAAAGAGTAAATAAACTGCAAATAAAAAGTCACAACATTTACAGCACTGTGAAAAAGTCTTTGATTAACGTGTTCGTTTTTGTTTATTGCCTTGCCGCGCCTGTGAAAACGTGTGTTTTTATTTATTATTTGTCACATGCACATTAACGCACCGTGAAGGTATTTATTGTATTCTCATTCTCATTCTAATTAAAACATTTTAATTGTCCAAAGTAATCCAAATCCTGCCTAATTACAAAAACAAAAAGAAAAACTTTATAAATAAAACTTTTTCTTTAAATTAGCTTTTAATTCGTCGTGACTTGAATGAGCATAATAAAGTGCTCATTCAAGTCACTTTATTACATTATTACTTTATTCAAAATAAAAGTGGATTATCAGACATATACTCACCAAAGCCTTTGGGGTTCAGATGAAGCAAATGCAAGCCGAGCAGGAAAGAAGAGAAAAGAGGAATTAGTGAGAGAAATGAAGGACAGATCCGAGTTGTACACTTGTTTAGCGTTTCAGTGCTTCATCTGCGGAAGAAAAATCTCCCTCCATCCTTCCCTCAGGGCTTTCATTCATCACCTCTCAGAAAGCAGAGTTTCACCTTTTATCTCATCAATGAGTTTTATTATAACAACACAGTCGTTACGCAGCGTCCGAGCGAGCGGCCGTCATCATCACTCACTGTTCTACACAAATCCTCCTCATTCACACACACACACACACACACACACACACACACACACACACACACACACACGCGGTTTCCACATCACGTCAGCTACAAAACACCAAACACACACTGACATTAGGGGTTGCATAGACTCATCTATTACCATCTTTATCTTCACCATCACCTTGATCTTCATGTTCACCATGTAACTTCACCTTCATCTTCACCTTCATCTTCACCTTCATCATCATAATCACATTCACCTGTCACCTTCATCTTCACCTTCACCATCATCTTCACCTCCACTCTCACTTTCACCTTCACCATCATTCACCTTCACCTTCACTCTCACCTTCACCTCCACTCTCACTCTCACCTTCACCTTTATCTTCATCTTCACCTTCACCTTCACCTCCACTCTCACCTTCACCTTCACCTTTATCTTCATCTTCACCTTCACCTCCACTCTCACCTTTACCTTCACCTCCACTCTCACCATCACCTTCACCTTCACTCTCACCTTCACCTTCACCATCACCTTCACCTTCACTTTCACCTTCACCATCACCTCCACTCTCACTTTCACCTTCACCTCCACCTTCACTCTCACCTTCACCTCACCTCACTCTCCTTTCACCACCTCCACCTCCACCTCACTCTTACCTTCACCTTCACTTTCATCTTCACTTTCATCACTTCATCTCACCTCACTCTCACTTTCACCATCATCTCACCTTCACTCCCAATCTCACCTTCACCTTCACCTCCACTCTCACTTTCACCTTCATCGTCAACTTGCCAGGAAAAAAACAATCCCTATATCTTTTTGTACTGATGTCCGTCTGTACTCAGTAGAATGAAAAAAGTGTGATAAATAAAATGGAAAAAAATGTTTCATGAATTACAAAGCAAATTAATAAAAAGAAAATTAAATCCCAAGAATCTTAATATGATTTAATTGAATATCAATATGAAAAGGTAATCCTATAAAAATGAAAATGCGGTCAATAAATCAAAATTTAAAAATGTGAATAAACTAAATGAAATATGAAAAGGTAAATTAAAGCTAAATAAAGTGTATACACTGCAAATAAAAGGTAATTACATTTACAGAACTGTGCAAAAGTCTTTGATTAAATGCCTGTTTTTGCTTATTATTATTTGTCACATTGCACATCACATCTCTCTATCTCTCTATCTATCTATCCATCTATCTAAAACTGCTGGCTCCCAAAAATGTCTTACAATTATCCAAAATTGATATCTGTCTAAAATTCCCTTAAATTCTTAGTTCCCCAAAATGCCTTAAAATTACCAGAAAACTGATACCTCCTAAAAATTCCCTACAATTCCCTAAATTTGCTACTGCAGCTCCAAAACATTCACTAAAATTTGTATTAATTGTTACTGGCATTCTATGACATTGAGGGGTTTTACTGAAAATGCCACAAAACTTACCAGTTCAGCACTAACCAAGCTGGATTTATTTATTTATTTTATAGATTTTTCCCCGGCTACAGTCTTCCGTATGCTCATTGTACAAGCTCGGAAGCAACAAATCTAATGTTGGCCCAAAACATTTGCACAGTGCGATATTTAAGATTTAAAATATTGATAAAAATGAAATAAACTATTATTATAAACTATTAAAAAAACATGAATAAATTTGATGAACCAGTGAGTTCAGAGAACGATCCGGAGGGAATGAGTTGAACACTGTAGCACAAACCAGCACTGCAGCTGGAAGTGTGTATAATTAAAAAAATAATTTAAAAAAGCCGCCTGTATTATGGGATGCATTGCTATGTTGGAATTAAACATGCACTTTTATCACTTTTCTATTTAGCTTCTGAATTCAGTCTAGCAATTTCTAGCAGTCGTGCAACCCCTAACCTACATGTGGGGGGGGGGTTTATGGGTAGAATAAAAGCGAGGGATCACCAGGACAGGAAGGAAAGAGGCCGATATTTCGGTATGGAGGATAAGTGTATAATTAGGAGATGCAGGAGAGCGCGTAGGTTTTTGTCTTTACCGCTCGTTTATGGCCAGAAGACGTGATCGCGGTAAAGACGTGAGCATTACTTTTAGAGGCGGAAAAGCAGAGGGAGGTGTGGGAACGTAGCGACTCCAACCTGTACATGAACCCGTTATGCGTTTATGTAAGTGTAGGATAATCAGCATGCAGCGGCGTGACTGAGGCTTGCTGCAGGAGAAGCCGTAAAATGGAAGCGCGTGGATGAATAAGGTCGGATATGCTCGTTAATTCCATTTAATTAACACATAACGGCCTTAAGAGCAGCTTCGATTCCCTGCTGTACACAAACGCTTCTCCCAACTGTCCTCATCCAATCAAATCTCACGCGGCCCAGAGACACGGAGGGGGCGGAGCTTATGTTTTTCTTCGACCAATCGCAAACTGGATCTGATGTTCCACTCCATCTAAGTTCCTACATTTATAGCATTTGACAGATGCCCTGATCTCCATAAGATTTCTTAAAATTCCCTAAAATTGGCGGCTCCATAATTTTTTTTAAAAATTCCTTAAAATTGGTAGCTCCCAATTTTAAATAAGATTTAAAAATAAGAAATAAGATTTCTTAAAATTCCCTCAAATTGCGGCTCCATAAAATTTCTTAAAATTCCCTAAAATGTGTAGCTCCCTAAAATTTCTTAAAATTGCTGAAAATTGGCGCCCTTAGAAGCAACAACTGCAAAAATGTTTGCAATGAGTGTGTTACAGCGCGGAGGAGGAATTCTTCTCCACTCATCTTTGCAGAATTGTTGTAATTCAACAAAATCTTTAAGCATGAACCGTGTTTTTAAGGTCACGCTATGGCATTTCCACAGGATTCAGTTCAGGACTTTGACTCGGCCCCTCCAAAGTCTTCATTTTGTTTTTCTTCCGCCATTCAGACGTGGACTTGCTGCTGTGTTTCACATCCCGAACAGATTGCTTGAAATTCTCCCTCAGGATTTTTTGGTAGAAAGTATTATTTATGATTCCATTTATGACAGAAAGTCTTCCAGGTCCTGAAGCAGTCAAACAGCCCCAGATCATCACACTGCCCCCACCATGTTTTACTGCTGGTATTTTTCTGAAATGTGGTGTTACTTTTACGCCAGATGTAACGGGACACACACCTTCAAAAAAGTTCAACTTTTGTCCCGGCAGTCCGCATAGTATTTTCCCAAAAGTCCTGGGGATCATCAAGATGTTTACTGACAAAACGACAAAAGGTGAAGCTTTATGTTCTTTTTGCTCAGCAGCCGTTTTTTCCCCTGAATCTCTTTCTTATAGTGGAGTCATGAACACTGACCTTAACTCAGCCAAACGAAGTCTGCAGATCTTTGGATGTTCTTGTGCGGTCTTTTTTGACCTCCTGGATGCGTCGACATTGTTATGGGGTAATTTGTCCGGCCTCCTGAGAAGTTTCTTCACTGTTCCATGTTTTGGCCATTTGTGGAGAACGGCTCTCACTGTGGTTCGCTGGAGTCCCAAAGCTTTAGGAATGGCTTTATAGCCTTTTCCATACTGATATATCTGAATGACAGATCTCCTCTCAAGGTTTTGTCCTCATTCCACTAAGGGGATTTCCCTTACCACTGTCACCCCAGTCTTGCTCATCAGAGACAAATACACATTGAGACAATGCACATTGTGAAATTGACGTCTAGCTTTTGAGGATCTTTCAGTCTACATCACTTTGTCAGGCAGATCCAATGTAAGTGATTTCTTAATTGTGAACAGATGTGGCAGTACACAGGCCTTGATGTGGCTAAAGAAAGGTGTGATAAACCACAGTTAAATTATGTTTTAACAGGGAGGGGGGCACGAGTAGCATTAAAAGTATGCTACTTGCCCTTTGGTTAGACCTTTTTTGAGGAAACCCTACAAATCCTACTTTGGTTTATTCTACATTCTATAGGTTGCACCAAGAACATCGATCGACTTTGCAATTGGCTGGGAGAGTTTCATTTAAGCTCCGCCCTCACCGACCCCAAGGATGCCTTTTTTCCAATCAGGACACAGATGGGTGGACTCCATCCCGCGTCCTGAATTAATCACAACACTACATTTTCGCATATAAGACGAGGACAGAGGCATGATGGGATAGCACGAGGCACGACCTGCCACACAGCACTGACTTCATCCGGGGCGGTCGGAGACGTTTCTCCCGCTGCACGCTTTGAGGACACGCACAGTCCAGTCAGAAGTCAATGAAGTCCTCGGATATATTTTTGGGTGGAGTTGTCAGCATTTCTCACGACTTTTTATTCACTATTATTATTATTATTATTATTATTATTATTATTATTATTATTATTATTATTATTATTATTATTATTTTGTTCAATTTCTTTGCCATTTTCCCATCTTTTGGACATGAAACTGTTTAAACGTTTTAAACACTATTTCCGCCGGAAACCTGACAACTCACGGAAAAATATTCCCCATAATTAATATGGGCCAATGAGGGAATGGCATGTAGAACACGCACAAGTCCCCAAACAACACAAGAGCGACCCATACTTACCCAGTGTAGAGTTTGTTTTTGTTTTGTTTTTTAACATGCAAGATATAAATAAATACAGAATCAATGTTTGAAACATTCACAATTTTAAAGAAAACTATTTTGTGAAAAATAAAAAAATAAAAGAAAGCTTAAAATGCTGTATAAATAATTTTAAATAAACATAAACATATGTTAAAATGGACAAAATGACTTGGTAAAAATGGTATTTAAGAAATAAATAAATTATTCACAGACGAGACAAACGTTCATGTGTTCATAATGACCTCGCCGGGTCTCATTCAAGGGGACAAAATTAATAAAATTCACTTTTTGGGTACTGAGATTATTTGGATTCCTTGTTTCATCCGATTCTAAAAGTGTTTGTACACTGTGTAAAATCTAAATAAACCAGAATGCAATGATTTGCGAATCCCATAAATCTTTATTTTATTCACAATAAAAATCCAAAAAAGTGTTTTCAGGATAAAATAAATTCATTTTGAATTTGATGGTGTCTTAAACGTGTTGTTACAGGGACATGTTTTCCTCCGAGGAACATCCAAAGAACTGAGGAGAATATTTGGCTTCTCCTCAAACATCATGAAATGGAAAACACAACAAAGAAAACCCAGAACCGCTGAGCAGCTTGAATCCTGTATCATACACATACGGGAGAACGTTCCTCTCCCAAACCTTCACCATCTTCTTTCCTCTTTTCCACAGATGATTTCTGGAGGAGTTCATGATCTCATGCAATGATTTCCATTGCACAATCAGAACTGTTTTAAATGCAGCGAGGGCACGAGGAATAGCCGATATTGATGTCCACCTTCGTCCATTGCGCACAGGGATTTGTCCAGATTCTTTCGATGTTATGTTCTGCACATGACGAGTCTTTCACAGATTAGTGAAACTTTCTCCAACTTTAGTAACATGAACATTTTCCAGACTACCGTTTCCTCGTGTAAACTAGCGACGAGGACCATTAAATGCAGAATGACTTCATTTCTACCTTCTTCTGCGAGTAAAATATGGCTTTGTGAGATTTGCAAATCATTGCATTGTGTTTTTTTGGTGGGGAATGCGGGGTTGTATTATTGCCAGCGCTCCAGTCAGATAAACTGATGTAAGCATGGAGGAAGTTACAGGAGACGACAGGAGAAGTTCGGAAGCTCAACACACTCCGGAATCGGCTTTACACGAATCACTTCACTCTGATTTTGTTGCTTGGAGAATCTGTTGCTTTATAGACATTCAGTGTAATTTAACCTGTTCAGTCTTTATGGACACACGGACACACACACACACACACACACACACATACACACACACAAGGACGGAGCAGGGTGTTGGAGCAGAGAACTCACCAGGTCGCGGACGATGGGAACGGTCCTTTTCCGGCGTAAATCTGGCATGCTGTCGATGCCGTAAAGAATGCTGCCAGATCTGCCGGGGAACAAAACACACAAACAGCTGCTGCTACACAATATAGTCATCATAAAGTGTAGTGTAACACAACACACACCACCACATGTCTACTAACACAAACACACCACCACAAGTTTACTAACACAAACACACCACCACATGTTTACCACACCAAAACACCACCACACGTTTATTAACACAAACACACCACCATATTTTTACTACACAAACACACCATCAAAAACACCACCACATGTTTAATACACAGAAACTCCACCACACGTTACTACACAAACACACCACCATACGTTTACTACACCAAAACACCATCACACGTTAACTGCACAAACACACCACTACATCATTACTACACAAGAACATCAACACACGTTGAATACACAAAAACACCACCACACGTTGACTACACTAACACACCACATACACTAAACAGAAATACCAACACAGGTTTACTACACAAACACACCACCAAAAACACCATCACACGTTGACTACACAAACACACCATCAGGGGGAGGGAGAGAGGGAGGGCAAAGAGATAACAAGGTGTTTTAGGAGCAAGAGAGTGGTGAAAAGATGGATTGATGGACAGAGACAAATGTGCATGAAAGAGGAGAGAGAGAGAGAGAGAGAATACAAGGTGTTGGAAGCAGAAAAAGAGCTGAAAGGAAGGATTGATGGACAGATAGATAGAGATAACTAGGTGTTGGAAGCAGGGAAGACATAAATGAAAGGAGAAAAAAACAGAAAGAGAGAGATGGATGCAAGGAAGCGATGTTGAAAAGGATGGATTAATGGATAGACAGAGAGAGAGAGAGAGAGAGAGAGAGAGAGAGAGAGAGAGATGGAGCAAGGTGTTGCAAGAGGAGAAGAGCTAAAAGTGTTGATTGATGGACAGAGACAGAAAGAAATAAAGAGAGATAGACAGATACAAATTTTAAAACAAGAGTGGCTGAAAAAGATAGAGAGAGAGAGAGAGAGAGAGAGAGTGGGAGGTACCAGAAGCAGGAGATAGATTAAAGCATGGATAGAGGGACAGTTTATCTATCTATCTATCTATCTATCTATCTATCTATTTTTCGATCTATCGATCTATCTTTGTGCACAGGAGTGCTAGAACAGTGTTCAGATCTCCTGGTGAGTGTTACCGTGGTGAGTGTTACAGTGAGGAGTGTTACCGTGGTGAGTGTTACAGTGAGGAGTGTTAACGTGAAGAGCGTTACCATGATGCGTGTTACCTGGTGAGTGTTGCCATGACGAGTGTTACAGTGGTTAGTGGTGAGTGTTGTCGTGACATGACAAGTGTTACAGTGACGAGTGTTACAGTAACGAGTGTTACCGTGTGAGTGTTGCAGTGACAAGTTTTAAAGTGGTAAGTGTTACAATGACGAGTTTTACAGTGATGAGTTTTACTGTGACGCGTATTACCATGGTGAGTGTTACCGTGAC
>JACRUU010000019.1:20996845-21024345 GCA_030449085.1 Kryptopterus vitreolus
GGTATGGAATACCAACCCATCGCAGGGTACACACACTTACATTCACACACTAGGGACAATTTTCCAAGGTGCCCGTCAACCTACTGTGCATATTTTTGGTACTGCGGTGGAAAACCGAAGAACCCATAGGAAAAGCCCCCTGAGGCACGGGGAGAACATGTAAACTCCACACACACACATGGCAGAGGTGGGAATCGAGCCCCCAACCCTGGAGGTGTGAGGCGAACATGCTAACCACTAAGCCACCGTGCCCCTCACACCATACACACTCAATTGTGTATGTATAATTTGACACTATTTTTAGATTTAGGGCAAATCCAAACATACTCAATCCACCTACAAGATGTTTTATGAGTGTAAAGGAAACCAAAGCCAGTGGATAAATTGCATACATGAACAAAAGTTTGGACCAGGAATTGTAAAGCTTTGAGGCAGCAATGCTACATTGCTGGATCAATGTATTTTTAATGAATTTCCATTCATGTTACTTTATCATCATCTGGAACATTTGGATGCAGTAGATCTATCCAAGGGGTGTCTGATCTATTCCACAAAGGACCAGTGTGGGGGCAGCGGTTCATTCCAACCAAGCAAGTGAACACCAAATTCTACACTGTGGAAGAGATCTGATTCCCCTAATCAATGCACACACATGTTGTCAGCCCATTTGAACACTTTCCAGCATATTTCTATTGGTGATAACCTGGATACTGACCTGTTTTCCCTCCTGACCATTCCAGGTTCGAGACCCACTTTAATACCTGCTAAAATAGTTCAACAAGGACAAATGCAAAAAGGGGAATTCACGTCAGGTGGGACAAATTAGGGGGTAAGGCCACAGGGAAATAGGCCATGGGAGCAGTGGCGACATCTGGTGGCCAAAACAAAGTCGCACTATGTCCAGACTTTGACATATGTACCAATGCAAGGAAAGAAAACATTGGAGAGACATTCTGAATGAACGATTCTCCAGAATCAAAAGGAGAGCCCTCTTTTAGACAGGACTAAATATCTTCTAAGGGACTTGACAGAGGGTAAAGATTAAGGGTCTGGAAGGTCAGGGTTTCAAGCCCCAGTATTATCAACCTGCCACGCTTGGGGCCCTGGAGCAAGGCCATTCACCATCTGTGCTCCAGGGGAACTGTGACATGGTGGACTCTGTGCTCTGACCCCAGCTTCCGAAAGAAAGGATTTCATTGGTTTGGCGTGACAAGAATGTAGCATCTTTCGCAATCAATGCAAAAACCTCCAGAGGAATCGTTTGAGGTGTGTGACCCTTGCTTTTAACCCTTTTATAGCTCTCAGCACTGAATCTTTTAATCACTAACAACTCCCACAAAAAACCCAACGCTCCCCCTGATTAAGTGTATTTAAGTTGACACAAACTAAACACACAGGAGTTTGTCATAGCTTTAGATGAGCTAAAATACCTTTTCCTTCAAAATCAATGTATCATCAACTATTAACTAAAAAATATCCTGATTTGTATACATAGCAATGTTCGATCATCATTCTCGCCGGAGATGAGATCGTGCCGTGTGAAGTCGCTCTGCTTCCTGAATGTATGTCTCACATCTAGGTCAAGAGCTGGCAGATTGTAGAGTGAGTAAGGCGCAGAGGAAATTCCCGTGTTGTCTAGATCGACTGTAATAAACTCCACACCGCTCAATGACTCTCAACCGAAGTGTACTGTCTGGTTTGTTATACTTGCATAATGTAGTTTCGTGCTTCATTTGGGTGCTAGTTCTATTGCTGGTTTGATATCTCCAGAGTTCCCAGAGACCTAGTGTCTACCTTTTCCCCTATGATAATATCTAAATCAGTACAAATCATCAGTCAAATGCTGTGATTTTTAATTATATAATGGCTGCTTTTGCAACAACGAGTCTATTTTTGACTCTACTTTGCCTTCATTTACATTTACGACATTTAGCAGACACCGTTATCCAGAGCAACTTCAAATCGAGCAGTTAAAGGTGAAGGGACAGTTGGTCCGAAGTTTTTAATTGATTGCAACAGTCAGTTTCAGATTCCTTATTTCTTCTCACCCTTGTCGATCTGCTGACAATGATTAACTTCTTCAGTGGTTTAAAGCGCTGGGCTGCCGATCGAAAGGTTGACGGTTCGAGCCCCGGGATCACCAAGCTGCAAACTCTTGGGTCCTTGAGCAAGGCCCGCAACCCTCTGTTCTCCAATGTGCTCTGTATCATGGCTCTGAACCCGGTTTCCAAAATAGGTTAAGGACTAGTTGATCCTAAGTTTTTAAATGAAGTCAGTGTCAGATGAGGAGGGAGCGGTTTAGCAGTTTGCACATTCGCCTCACACTTCCAGATTTGGGGATCTCCATGCCTCCTCCATGTGTGTGTGGGGTTTTTTCTCCAGTTCCCCAGGG
This sequence comes from Kryptopterus vitreolus, assembly GCA_030449085.1. Classification (NCBI taxonomy): domain Eukaryota; kingdom Metazoa; phylum Chordata; class Actinopteri; order Siluriformes; family Siluridae; genus Kryptopterus; species Kryptopterus vitreolus. Next base: position 20,999,238 of record JACRUU010000019.1, read on the forward strand.
CTAACAACATGCACAGTAGGTTGATTGGCACCTTGGAAAAATTGTCCCATGAGTGTAAATGTGTGTGTGAATGTGTGTGCCCTGCGATAGGTTGGCAGCCCATACAGGGTATATCCTGCCTTGAAGTCCCAAGATATCCGAGATCATAGGTGCACAGGCTCCCCGTGACCCAAGGGAAGATTGGATAAAGAGATACAAGATGAATGAATGAATGAGCAAGGCCCTTCACCCTCTGTTCACCAGGGGGCTCTGTATTATGGCTGACCCTGTGCTTGGACCCCAGGTTCCAAAAAAAACCAAAGACCTAAAATATACTCTGTGTTTGATTCAAACTCAGGTTCAAATAGAACAGAACCTTCTTAGTGGTCCTTAAAAACATACAGAGAATAAATAACACGCAAATAGCAACATTGGTGAAGGCGATGCAGATTATTTCTGACTGCCTGAAACCGCTATACCCTCCCAACACACACACACACACACACACGCACACACACACACACACACACACAAATCAATAACAAATTTAAAGGGTCCAATATCATCTTCCACATCAAACACCTGCAATCAATGTTTAGCCCTTTTTCCCGGACTCTCTTCAAAGCCTTCAAAAGAATCAGAGGTTTAAACCCTCACTACTCATGAGACATGAGTTACACTGTGAACCCTTTTTCTGCTTTCTACTTTCATTATGGTGCACAATCCTGTAGACTGACCTCAAAGTACATCCTGATGGAATATCTTCAAACAAAAGGAAGTAGTATTTACTAATTACTAGGAAATCAAAGAGCAAGTTCCTACCTCCAGCCAGAATCTGCTGCTCAAGCTCAGCCATTTGCTTCCTATAGGCTCTCAAAGCGGCTTCTTTAAATGTTGGTCGTATCCTTTTCTTGGGTGCTGGTTCTTCCACCGGTGCCGGAGTTTCCGTGATGTTTTTGTTCTCGTCTTCCTGAGTCACCTTCTCTTCGTGTTCCTCGGTTCCTTGTTCCTGTACCATGTCCTGCACTTCTGCCTTATCTTCAGCTTCGTCCTCCTCTTGTTCGTCAGCCTCATCCACTGCCTCCTCCGTTTCTTCTATGTATTCAATCATGGCCTCGTACTCCTCCCTGTCCTCAGCCATTTGGTTTTCATCGTAGTCCTCGCTGTATTCTTCATCATACTGCTCGTCTAAACTGCAGTCGTATTCCAAAACTGGGTTCCCTTCCTGCAAAATGTCATATTCTGGTGAGGCTTCATCCTCGTCTTCTTGGTACTCCTCCTCAGCCTCATTGGCATTTGTTCTGTTCTCAAGGTTTGCTAGAACCTGCTCCATGACTTCAACGTAATGTGTTTCATTGTCCACAGGTTGTTCTGTGGTTTGTTCATCCTCCTCAGCTTTGTAGTAGAAGGGTTCGTTGAAGACGTCAGAGTCGATAGTGGTGCTGGAATCGTTAGCTGTTGACTGAGACATAGTCCTGAACCGGCCGATAAATGGAATAGTACTTGGTTCTTCTGCAGGAGCACTGGAGCTCTGAGATCCTTTATTCCAGACAACTTCCAGAGCTGATTTGGCCCTCTGTAAAGTCGAGCCGAAGCCTCCAAAGCTGAAGGTTTTCTCAGACAAATCGATGCTCAGCCTGCTGCTCCAAGATTTGGGGACTTCTTCTACCTTTTCAACTCTGATCTCACTCTGGCTACGGTACATAGTGGACGACTTTTGGCTTTGCTGCAGTTGGTTCCCCTTACTCTCCTGCCGTTGAAGAGTCTGTGGCGCCGACTCTGGCTTGGTTTTTTGCTTGGTCTTAGGTTTCTTTTCGGGTTTTGGTTCTGGTGCAGGTACTTGCACTTGCATTGGCTGTATTACAGCTTCTATCTCAGGTTCCAGCTCAGGTTCTGGCTCAGGTTCCGGCTCAGGTTCCAACTCAGGTTCTTGGGTTGTCTCGGGTGTGCTGTCAAATGTCAAAAAGGTCTCACCTTCAAACTGTAAATCGACCTCCAGGCATTTTGTAATTTTTCTCAGGAAAGCCCGGGTTAGCAGCAGGGTCGAACGGGCTACTGATTTCTGAGACTATATTTTGTTCCGTTGAGGCGTCCAAGCCAGAGTCAGCTCCTTGTTCGAGGTGATGCCAATCTTTCCATGGTGAAAGGTCACCCTGGAGAGAAAGTTGAGAACCACTGTAGTGACTTCTGTCCCCTGATATACACACCAGGCCATTACTGACACCACTGTCGATGGTCTCCGTGGTCTCGACTTCATTGTGCTCTACGTATGGTGGGTTTTCCTGACTGAGGGTTTGACTGGGTGGACTCGCATACCAGGAGGAAGCCATGTCCTCCTGTTTACGCTGCCAGAGCTCCTGGTCGGAAGAAGACAGCAGGGAACATCCGTTAACTCTAGTGAAGTACTGGCTCTCTGAAAAATCTTCAGAGTAAGACGGGCACAATTTCGAGCAGTCGGACTCAGAGCGACTGAGCTTGGGAGTGGAGTAATCACTCTGGGACAGCCATCCTGGTGTCATATCAGCATAGTAAGCCTTGTTTTGCTTGTCGTCATAAACAGCATCGTCAGCATAATGCACCGAGTAGGTGGTGTCATCTGTCGAGCGGTGGTCGTGAGACTTTTTTTTGTCAGATTTAGTTTTCTGAGGTGGTTTGGCCACAATTGCATATTTATTTTTGCTTAACTCATCAAGTTCTTTATCACTGTCCAGCGAGTCCCAGTCATCACTCTCAGCCTTGTCTTTGGCACCTGATAATTTCATGTCCATGCTCTCATAGGTCTGAGACGACGTCATCCCCCGGTCTTTCCTGTCCTTTGACTCTTGTGCAAGACTATCCGTAGAGATTGATATCCCGGTGCCTTTGAGCTTGTAACATTTTTTCAAAACTAAATCCCTGTCTTGAGCATTTGAAAAAATAACTATAATAGGGCGAGGTTTAGCACTTGAACATTCCCTTTGTTGCCCCAGTCGGTGGGCAAGTTCAATTTTAAGTGTCTTGTGTGCTTCAACAAAACCCATTTTCTCTTTTAATATGTGATAAATCAGCTCCTCGGTCCTTTCAAATTTTTCCTCAGGCACGTTGACAAATCTCAGGGTGGCTTTGTTGGTCTGGTGGCTCAGCTGCCGGATGTAGTCATGTATGTCTCGCGTCTCCCGTCTGGATTGCACAAATCCGGAGCGAAGTTGCTCAATTTCGCTCTGAACCACCTCTACACTGCTGGAGATCTCATCGATGGAGCTTTTCAAAGCATTGACATGCCCTCTAAGCTCAGAGAGCTCCGACTCGATCTGGCTGATTCCCTGAAGCTCTTTGAAGATCATCTCCATAACATCTTGGGTCTGACTGATGCAACCTGTGGAGCTGGATCCCGGCTCCAAGGTGGTGGTTTTCTGCTGCCTCCCGGCTCGATCCAGAGACTTGCTCCTGATGCCGAGGGTCTTCCTCCATGTGCTTGCCTCCGAGGAATCCGAAGATACGCATTCTTGGCTCTTCTTCCATTTGCGGAGCTTTTTCAGAGCGCCGAGGCGGAGAGTTTGGAGACTGCTCCGTTCTCCTCGTTCCCCCTCGGAGCTGCCGTCGGAAGGTGCCAAACTAATCATACTCTTTCTGTTTCGTCTTACAGGCATCGTGTAGGCTTTATGTTCATCGAATCTATGGACAAGTTTGGCCTCACTTAAAGAGTCAGTGTAGCTACTGTCGATGGACAACACTTCATGGAATTCATTATTGTTCAGGAGGAGGGCATTCTTTTGCAGTCCATTGGCGATGGCCACGCGGTAACTGAAAGTAGGAGAAAGGGAAGCGCCGTCGTTCCGGCTGTTGTCCTCCTCAGTAGACAGGTTGCGTGCCGAGGAGCATTTAGATATCTTTTTGACTGTGCTTTTTAACGTGTTGGAAAAAGTCGGATTTCGCGCATGCAGTTCCGGAGATATCCGAGGGTCTTTTTTGTTTTCACTATTCTCTTTCTTTTTTGTGGTATTTGCCAGTTTCTTTGTAAACATTCCTTTGCAAATCTTAAAAATGTAAGACGATAGCTTCTTCACATGGGCAGAAACCATGGAGGGCAACAGGTTAGCGTGTTCTTGGCTTTCCAAACCGAGCGGGATGGGAGGGTGAGGATTATAAGGGGGTTAGGGGTTACATCCAGTAATGATCAACAAACCAACATAATCAGTTTTTTTTTGTTTGTTTTGTTTTGTTTTTCAACCCTGAGGGATAAAAAAGAGAAAAGAGAAGTATGCCCTTTTTTTGGAAAAGTAAAAATGTATATTGTGTAAATCCTGGAGAAAATCCAAGCGTCTTCTTCCCAGATGTCTGTAAAAAGAGAAAAAGAAAGTCATTATGTCATTATGGTGCAATCGAAACAAAGCGATCGGCATGAAGTAGAGTAGGTCGCTCTCGATTCCGGATACTACTACGCCAACTCTCTGAATTCATTTAGCTTTGGGATCACAGTGGGAATACATCGGAGAAACACCCCCCCCCCCATCCCCGCTGCATTGCATGGCAATTATCACCTATGTTTTCGGGAATTGGGAGGAAACAAAAAAATCACAACCTGCAGAAAATGAATCACTAAAACTTTTGCCTCAAGATAAAAAGCATTTAGATCCGAAGCTTGACTGAAATTCCTAATTCGTTCACGACTGATTGGTTTGTTGAGCAGCTCCTTGATCAGGTCATTCGCTCGATTTATTACGCTTTACTGCCGTTAAATAGTTCAAATGACAAACAAACAAAGCCAGGCTTCTTATTCGGTATAAGTGAGAGTTTAATGTGTTACTGGTCGGAAGATTCGGAGTTGTATCTCCAAGCTGGCACCCTTGGGGCCCTTAATCGAGGCCCTTAACCTGTTGTGCTCCAGGCTTGTTTGGCTTCTGAACATCACTTGTACATGCAAACAAAACTACACACTTTAGTTTACCTTTGATTCTTAATCAAACAAACCAAAGTGCCAAGATCAGCTCGAGAGCACCCCAAGTGCACTACGGTCAACCCTCCAAAATTCCCAATCAGGACAAATTCCACGGGGTTCCCAAAAATAAAAGGATCTCAAGGAGCGGATTGAGAGCGATGAGCCCCACACACCTACTACTATCCTTTTACGACTTCTCGCTCATCTTCCATTCTGCCGTCATCCCGAGTTCCCCCTCCTCCCACTCTCCATCCCTCCCTCCCTTGCTCCCTCACTCGCTCTCCATCCCTCCCTCCCTCCCTCCTTTCCTGTTTCTCTTCCTTCCCATTTTGCCTCCAATCAAGCTTCCAATTACTACCTTTCACTTCCTCCAACACTTCTATGAATTAAACCAAAACAATCATGGCCGCCCAGGGTGTCGACCGAGCCCGAATGTGTCTATGTGTGTGCGTGTGTGTGTGTGTGTGTAACACTTAGCCAAGGCTGGGGTTTCTACACCACGTTCCCCCGGGTCAGAAGGATTTCTCCCGTGGAGGATAACGGCATTCAAATTTGACCCCCTGAGAAGACACGAACGGTCAACTGTGCATGTGTGTGTTTGCGTGTGTGTCTGTGTGTGTGTGTGTGTTGTATTAAGCCACGCTGGTGTGTCTCATGCAACAGTGGGAAAATTGCATGACACGCATGCGACGTGAATCCGAAACAAATTCCGACGAATAAACCCGGGTGTCGTTCCACCTCCGGCATGGAGAGAGATTCCATACGATGCCAGAGCAACAAGAAGACGCTTGGATTCGAGGAAAGAAAGGAGGAATGCAAAAGAAAAAGAGTAAGGGAAGCGTACCTGAGACGGTCCTTAGTGGCGGTGGACGGAGGAAGAGAAAGAAAGTGGGATAAATCCAGCCACGTTGGAATGATTTTTTTTTCCCCTTCGGAAGCTAGCACGCAGGAGGCGCTGCAGGTTATCACGCTGAGATGACGGTTAGCGGAGCATCCTCAGTACGGACAGATGAGAGAGAGAGAGAGAGAGAGAGAGAGAGGAGAGAGAGAGAGAGAGAGAGAGAGAAGAGAAAAGAGAGAGAGATCTCTGCAGCAGCAGCAGCCTCTTCGAACGGGAGACGATATTCTCTCTCTCTCTCGCCTCAGCTCCTTGTCCTCCTCTTCTCTCTCTCTCCATTTTCCATCTCTTCCTTTGCTCAACCTTGTGCTGATGCCTGGGAAAGCAGGAGCATGGTTTTACTCTCCTCCTCCTCTCCTCTCTCTCTCTATCTAGCGTTCTTTACCGTCACTCTTTCTCTCTCCTGTCCCAGACGAGTGAAGCAGACAGCGTGTCTGGGACAGAGAAAGCCCTCCTGCTTGAATGCCTGCCTCGGTGTCTGTGTGTGCGCGCGCGCGTGTGTGTGTGTGTGTGTGTGTGTGTGTGTGTGTGTGTGTGTGTGTGTGTGTGTGTTCGGAGAGTTCGGAGAAGGGAAAGAAAAGGAGTGAGATCTGGGATGAGCTGAAAGCCCTGAGGACTGAGGCAGCTTCACGCTTCGCTCTCATTCAGAGAGAAACACACGTGATACTGAGAGAGAGAGAGAGAGAGAGAGAGGAGGGGAGAGCTGAGTAAGCAAGGTAGGAAAGGGGAGAATGAGAATGTGTGTGTGTGTTGTGTGTGTGTGTGTGTGTGTGTGTGTGTGTGTGTGTGTGTGTGTGTGTGTGTGTTTGTGTGTGAGAAAGAGCGATAGAGAGAAAGAAAAAAAATTCTATCCATCAATGCATCCATCCATCTATCTATCTATCTATCTATCTATCTATCTATCTATCTATCTATCTATCTATCTATCTATCTATCTATCTATCTATATATCCCTTTCTCTTGCCATCTTTCACTCCCTCTATCCACTCCGCTCCACCCGCTCCCTTTCTCTCTCTCTCTCTCTCTCTCTCTCTCTCTTGTTCTCAGAAGACGACTGTCTCATTTCCCCTTGTTCGTTCTTTCGCTCCTCTCACAGTAATCCCATCTCTGTACAGTAACCCAATACAACATTATTTCCCGTAGAAGTGTGTACAGATGTGTATAAATGTAAAGCATACATACACATATACACATACACACACGTATCATGCAGAATATTCCACTGATCCCTAATAAATAATAAATATAAAATAAAAAATAAATAAACCTTATCGTTAACTTTATTCTCTGTAGAGATACTGCAGTGTTCTCGTTTGTTCTGGTCTTCCTGTGGTGCTGTTCCAGCGTCTCCCTGAGCTTCACTCCATCACCAGGGGAGAATATCCAGCATTCCCAAATCCACAGGGAGGATCCACATCCTGGGTCCGATAGAGCATTCCCAAATCCATCAGGGACTTGACAAGCATCCAAATCATACTGGGATTCGTCAGAGAATTCCCAAATTCCAGCACAACTTCCAGCACACATCTTTCAGAATAAAACATTACAGGAGATTATTTTTCCAATGATCACAGAGTTCTTGCATTTTAATCGAATTCAAACTGGAAAAGCAAAAAGTGCTCCATAAAAATTTACCAATAAATTTTAATTCCTGTTCAGGAAATCATTCAATCTGTCGAGTCCCTGGATGTATTTGGGAATGCTCTGACGAATCCCAAGATGTATTTGGGAATGCTCTGTCGAGTCCCAGGATGGATTTGGGAATGCTCTATCAGGATGGATTTTGGATGCTCTGTCGACCCAGGATGGATTTTGGAATGCTCTGTCGAGTCCCAGGATGGATTTGGGAATGCTCTGATGAATTCCAGTATGTATTTGGGAATGCTCTGTCAAGACCCAGGATGTATTTGGGATTGCTCTGTCGAGACCCAGGATGTATTTGGGAATGCTCTGACGAATCTCAGGGTGGATTTGGGAATGCTCTGACAAATCCCAGGATGGATTTGGGAATGCTCTGTCGAGTCCCAGGATGGATTTGGGAATGCTCTGTCGAGTCCCAGGATGGATTTGGGAATGCTCTGTCGAGTCCCAGGATGGATTTTGGATGCTCTGTCGAGTCCCAGGATGATTTTGGAATGCTCTGTCGAGTCCCAGGATGGATTTGGGAATGCTCTGACGAATCCCAAGATGTATTTGGGAATGCTCTGTCGAGTCCCAGGATGGATTTGGGAATGCTCTGTCGAGACCCAAGATGGATTTGGGAATGCTCCGTCGAATCCCAGGATGTATTTGGGAATGACCCAGAATCCCAAGATGTATTTGGGAATGCTCTGTCGAGACCCAGGATGGATGAAGGATGGATTTGGGAATGCTCTGCTCATGGATTTGGGAATGCTCCCTGGATGGATTTGGGAATCTGGATCCCAGGATGTATTTGGGAATGCTCTGATTGGGAATGCTCTGACAAATCCCAGGATGGATTTGGGAATGCTCTGTCGAGTCCCAGGATGGATTTGGGAATGCTCTGTCGAGTCCCAGGATGGATTTGGGAATGCTCTGTCGCATCCCAGGATGGATTTGGGATTATCGTTTTTTTCTCTCCATAAATACAAGAAGGACTCAAATAGACATTGAGTATTTTCCTTGAAAGTAACCTTCAACCAGACGTCTTTTATTTCGGAGTTGAAAATGTTTTTGTTGTGAAGGAATGTCATTTAGTCTTTCTCTGCAGTCGTTCATTGATTTCATAAATGCAACAGTTTAGTTTATACACAACATAAAGGAAAACCCCAAAAACCCCACAAAAAAAACACCAGCACAGTGTTATTTCATTTTAAATGTAAAAGTTGTTATTTTGGTTTTTCTTTACTGTGGGAAACGCGACCTAATGACTCTTTGCGTGGTAAAAGGTTTCTGTGGGAAGTCCAAAATCTAGTGGAACATTTTTCCAGAAGAGTGAAGGGAATAATAATAATAATAATAATAATAATAATAATAATAATAATAACAACAACAACAACAACCTGAAGTGGAACCTGATTAACGTAAGCATCAGATGTAAACGGACGTGACTCGGGAAGTCGGGGTGTGATGTGTATGTGAGGAGTTTGGGAGGTGCGCATCACCGCGTGGGGAGAAAAACGTTGCTTTGGGTTCACTCCGCCCCAGCTGTGCTCTCAGCGCATTCCCCAAACCAAAGACGTGTCATCAAATCCCCACACACACTAATCGTCCTTCATTTCAGCCAAATTACATTTACGATTCCCTCCCTGTGGAGGAGGAACACAGGAACGGAATAAAGGGGAGCGCATGAGAGATCAGTGCGTGGCTCGTGTCTGCCCCCTGTAGGTGAAAAGAAATATCCCTGCTGTTTGATTTCATAGGGGAAAAATTGTTCATTTATGGGTTAATAAAAATGATAAATATTATAATTAGATATTTTAATATTTCGTATAGTAATATTATTTTTATTTATAATATTATAAATAGAGAGATATTTACAACTACTTAAAAAAATAAAGAAAATAAAGAAAAATATGAATGTGTGCGAGTGTGTTCATGTGTGCGTGTGAGTGTGTGTGTGTGCGTGCGTGCGTGTGTGTGTGAGAGAGAGAAAATGGCCACTGAGGTTTCGGGTTTTCTGGAAAACAACTCCCATCTGGACATCTGGTCCAAACCCAAAACACAGTCTGCTCTCTGACTCAGGATGGAGGGATTCTCTCTCTCTCTCTCTCTCTCTCTCTCTCTCTCTCCCTCTCTCTCGTCTGTATCTGATTGTATAAAACAGAATCTCTATCTATCTATCTTACTATCTATCTATCTATCTATATGTCTGTCCATCATCCATCCACCCATCTATCTATCTATTTTGTCCTGTTTATCCTGGTGTAAAAATGTCACCCGATCCCACCGTTCCCACTTTTATCTCTTTCCATCTGTGAGAGAAATTCTGCCACAACATTCCCTCTCTCTCTCCCTCTCTCTCTCTCTCTCCCTCTCCCCCTCTTTCTCTCTCAGACATTCAGGCATGAAGCCCAGCTCCCATCGTGTCTTGGAGTCCTGCAGGTTCCCAGTGATGTGTTTTCCCAGAATTTCTGACTCCGAGACTGAACACAGTGAAAAAAGAGGAATATTTACTCTACATTGTTTTTTTTACACTTCTATCACAAGGTCATGTGACTTTAACAAATTATTTTTTCAGGATTGTAACGAGTAAAGCTGTGATTAATATTAATATAAGATCTTGTGTGCATTACGGTGGATATGAGACTTCTATAGAGAGTGTGTGTGTGTGTGTGTGTGTGTGTGTTTTCTGATCATCCTATCGCGGGATTGGATGCTCCATTCATCTGGGAAGATGCTCCACTAGATGTTGTGGAGATTCAGTTCAGCTTCCTCAGAAACATGTTCACGAGGGTGGAGGATCTCTAAAAGATCTTCCACTTGGAGAGCAGATTTTCATGGAGATACAGTTCCTGCTGCAGAATCCAGACGTGTGATCTGTAAAGTCCTGTGCCTCCGACTCTGTGGTTTGGAGGTTTTTTCCTGATTGGATGCAGGGAGATGATTGTGATTTTGCTCCAGTGGTTTTCCACTTGCAGAAGCCACGCTGCAGACGCGAGATCATCGTTACATTCACACGTCTCTCTGCATATTTACTTTCTCAGCTGATGCATTGATCCCCTGATCCTCTGATCCCGGATTTACATCGGCACACGGAGCGAAGGGATCGCGCAAATCTCCATGGATTGAAGACTCGAAACCCGATATTGGAGGAAATCCGAGGACCATCTGCAAAAACGTGTAGGACTGAAACCAAAATCAATACGGCCTTAACACGTTCTCCGTCCGGAACGCCGACCACGGAACCTCGGATCCACTGCTTTCCCTTCTCCACATGCTGAGCACATCGCAATGTAGCACACACTATCCAAACAGGAGGTGGTGGAGATATTTAGACAGGAAGTGATGTAGTTATTTCGGGGAGTACAGTATTATAGTAATTTAAACAGGATGTAGAAAGTGTTGGAGTTTCTCAGACTCTGAGACGTACACACAGCAGGTGGAGGAGGAGAGGTGTGGGTTCAGGAGACATTTTCGTCTTTTGAACATTAAATATTAAAAACCAACTGAGTGGCGAATCTTTCACTTTTATTATATTCACTCACTCATTCTACACAACATCACTCAATCACACCTGCACATTATACACTCAGTAGCAAGAGAGAGAGGGGGGAGAGAGAGAGGGGGGAGAGAAGAATGGAGAGAGGGAGAAGAGAGGGAGTGAGGGAGTGACAGTGGAAAGAGCTAGAAGAGAGAAAGAAAGAGAGAGAGAGAGGAGAAGGAGGGAGGGAACAGTGAAAGAGGGAGTGACAGCGAGAGAAAGGGAGAGAGAGAGGGAGAGAGGAAGAGGGATAGAAAGGGAGAGAGAGAGGGAGAGTAAGGGAGAGAGAGCGAGAGAAAGGGAGCAGTGAGAGAGGGAGTGAAAGGGAAAGAGAGAGAGAGAGAGAAAGAAATGGAGAGAAAGGAGAGAGAGAGGGAAAGAGAGAGAGAGAGAAATAATGAGAAAGAGAACGAGGGAGAGAGAGAGAGGGAGAGAGAGAGAGTCTTCTGCATACTGTTAGAACACATTAGTTGGACACACATCGTATCAGCAGCATGACGTTTTCCTTCTGCAGGTTCATTACCAAGCTGCCCCTAGGGGGCCCTTGACTAAGGCCCTTAACCCTCAACTGCGCAGTTGTAAGTCGCTTTGGATAAAGGTGATTCCTGATTGGTTAGAATTAGTCAGTGTTCTGGATCCTGATTGGTCAGAAGTGATTATAAAGGAGACAGAACGTGGCCTATAAACACACATCAACCTTATGGCCAGGTGTCCACAAATTTTTGAACTTTTGTACTAATGAACATGAATTCTTAAGAATTCAGAATTCTGAATCCTGATTGGTCAGAATTAGTCAGAGTTCTGACTCCTAATTGGTCAGTTGGAGTTGAATGTAAATGCAGCTCTGACAGTAGAGCAGCTTTTGAACACTTTTGTTCCGGTTCATTATTGTTGATATATCACCATATTATCCTTGTAAACAATTTAATAAAGTATTCATTCTTCTTTATTTGTTGAAAGATAAAGAGATAAGGACTGAGGGATAAAGAGATAGAGAGATAAGGAGAGGTTGTTGTGGGGAAGAGCATTTGTGGCTTCTATAACGTGAGTGAACTAAAACACACACACACACACACACACACACACACACACACACCACACACTGTTGTGCTACCTCATTTTTAAACTGTGTGTCTGTGTGTGTGTGTGTGTGTCGGGTGTCAAGACATTAAAGCATCTACACCATGCTGTGAAGGAAATAGCATGTTAGTGGAAAGTAAATTGATCCTGAATGGGGCTGTAGGACAGACTGACTCACGCACACACACACACACACACACACACACACACACACACACACACACACACACACACACACACATACATGCACACATTCAAGGTAAATATGTAAGGTATTGTGTTTTATTCTCCATTTAAAGGAATGCAAACAGACTAATAATTCTGAATGTATTTTGTGGAGCACAAACCCACACACACACACACACACACACACACACACACACACACATGCATGTATCTCTTTATTGTTCCTTCAGGTAACAGGGGGAGATCATCAGTGGAGGAGAACACTGCTATAGGAAGTAAATCAACACTGGGGAGGACTGATGAGGAGACATTTACACACACACACACACACACACACACACACACACACACACACACACACACACCTCACTACAGCATATGGAGCTGTAAATATTCAACATGTTCAATATTCATGAGTGTAAAATGAAGCAGCCGTGGCTGTTAGTGAATGTGTGTGTGTGTGTGTGGTGTATGTGTGTGTGTAAAAGAGAGAGGGAGAGAGAGAAAGAGGAACAGGAAAAAAAATATATATATATATATAGAGAGAGAGAGAGAGAAAGATTCTCTTCTCTTTTTTATTATTATTTTAGTAGTATTATTATTATGGTAAGCCTTATAATTTTATATTTTTGTACAATATTGGCACCGTACAATTTTGTCAATATTATTCGCCTGTTTTTTCTTCTCTTTTATTGAATCTTTTTCACTTATTTAATTCTACTTAATTTATTTAGTTACATTGAATTATTTTATTTTTAATTATTTTACATTTTTAAATCTTTTGTTATTTGTTTTTTTTTATAATTATTCTTCAGTATATTTAATAAACTGTATCTGTAAGTAGGACATTTTGGAAATAACATAATAAACTGTATTAATTTGTTGTAACAATATTTTTATTTAGCTTAATTAATTTAATTTAATTATTATATATATATTAAAAATCAAACATTGAATTCATTTATTTTAACATATATATTTTTATTAAACATTTTTAGTTACTTAATTTATGTATATATTTATTTATTTCTACTTTTTGCTTACTTTTAATTTCCAAATTTCATGTTCATTTTATTCACGTCTCTATACGTAACTCTGAAGGTCTGAAAGCACATAGAGCTTCTGAGCAAGATGATGATGATGATGATGATGATGATGATGAAGGATGATGGACAGGTCCAGAGGAGGGAATTTCTCTGCCGGTAGGTTTATCAGATCATTTGTGTCAGAAGGTCCAGGTGACGGCTCCTCATCATGAAGATGTCAGAGAGGGACATCTGATTTGTAAAATATCTGAATGATGGATAGAGGGGGCGGGGGGGTGGAGTAGTGCGCAAAAAGTTGTTCAAGAGAACGGACCTAGAACTCACCCCTGAGGGACACCCGTGGTGAACCTCTAACTATGCAGTAGAATCCATCTTGTTTGTAAGTGCTGAGCCTCTGCTGCTCAGATCAGAAGTCTAAATTCTCACATCTGCTAGAGTGGAGGGAAGGACCTGGTGGTTCAGAGCATGAAAGGACCTTCAGGCGTCTTCTGATAAATGTAGGGCAGCTGAGAACATGCCGGAGAACATGGATGAAAATTCCGGCCTCGGTTAGAAAGTTCTCGACTCTTTGAATCAATGAGGAGACGTGTGGTGTTCCTCCATGTAGATTGCTCCAAGTAGAACATCTCCAGCTTGTAGTCAGATCCTGGACGAGAAGATGTTGGACTGCATGAGTGACTGATTTAATGATTCGGTCAGTAAAAGGAATCGATATTCCTCCATCCAGGTCTTTTTATTACTGCTTTTTGTTCCCGTTACTTCCCCAGGAGACCTCCCGTGACGTTCCGGACCTTTGTGTATGATTAGCGTCCAGTGTTTAGAATAGATGAGTTGATTTGAGAGACAGAGGTTAAAGGTTACTCAGAAAACCATTTGAAGCGGTATTGACTTCCTGCGTCTTCAAATAGATGTTTCTGCATCTCAGGAACCATGTAAAGAAGCACTCTTTATTGAGTTTGTTAGAAGGAACCCATGGAGGTCAGAGTGATGGAGTCAGCATAACTGTACCATTTTACCTAATAGACATCGAACCAAAGTACATCATCGTTAATTACTTACTTCTGGTGATCCTGAACCCCTTCTGCTCCTCATCTATACTGACGCCTCCTTTCTGCTGAGTCTCATCACTTTGGAACCACTTACTGATGCTGGCAACGGCAGAGTGAAGATGATTGTGCGAGTGGAAGCGGAAGTTTGTGAATAAAATACTTCCTGCTCATTGGACGAGACTTTTTTACACATATGCTGGATTTCTCCTGCTGCAGATGTTGTACTTCTGTTCAATTTTGATTGACAGATTTCTCATCCAATTAGCATTAAGTATTCCATTTGTTCAATATTTTTCATTTGTTCATATATTTTCATTCATTCATTCATTCATTCATCTTCTTCTAACCGCTTTATCCGATCTTTCCTCGGGTCACGGGGAGCCTGTGCCTATCTCAGGCGTCTATGGGCATTAAGGCAGGATACACCCTGGATGGAATCCCAACCCATCACAGGACACACACACACATGGCCAAGACGGGAATCGAACCCGGACCCTGGCGGTGTGAGGCGAACTTGCTAACCTACTAAGCCACCGTGCCCCATTTTGTTCATATATTTTCTGATTTGTTAATTCGTTTTTGGATTTATTAATGAATTATTTAACAAGTTTGTTTTCTGATTTGTAAATGTATTTGTAATGTTTTCTCAGATTTTTGGGAGTTTTTGAATTTGTTTATACATATGTTCATTTGTTTACAAATTTGTTCATTTGTTTTTGAATTTGTTTAAAGATATGCTGTCTATGCATTTGTTCATTTCATCATCATCACCACTTTCAGTACAGCTGCCTGATGATAAATAATAATAAGAAACAAACAAATAAAGAATTACAGTATTTTCAAATGGAAAATAATAATAATAATAATAATAATAATAATAATAATAATAATTATGATGATCTATATGTATTATTCATTCATTCATTCATTCATCTTCTACCGCTATATCTGATCTTCCCTCGGGTCACGGGGAGCCTGTGCCTATCTCAGGCGTCTATGGGCATTAAGGCAAGATACACCCTGGATGGAATGCCAACCCATCACAGGACACACACACACACACACACACACACACACACACACACTCACACATTCATACACTAGGGACAATTTTCCAAGGTGCCAATCAACCTACCGTGCATGTTTTTGGACCGGGGGGGAAACCGGAGAACCGGAGAAAAACCCCCTGAGGCACGGGGAGAATATGCAAACTCCACACACACATGGCTTGAGACGGGACTCGAACCCGGACCCTGGCGGTGTGAGGCGAATGTGCTAACCACTAAACCACCATGCCCCCATGATCTACATATTATATAAAGAAAATAAAAAGAATCCAAAAAAGAATATGAATTGAAAAATAAACTTGTATAAATAAACCTGCCTTACCACATACAAGCAAACAAATACATAAAATAAACATCACAGATTAAAAATAAAACTCACCTAAACATTATGCTCGGTATAAATAAAACTGAATCGTATTTGTAAATTGTTAGTTTTGCCATTTCCCGTTCCGTCATTCTCGCCCCCGAAACACATATACTCTAAACATTCATTAATCTCGCTCCTGTCTCAACACTAGTGACATTTCCAAGCCTTTATCACTGAGAGCCTGTGATTCAGGTCTGTGCTGTTTGTTTGTTTGTTTGTTTGTTATGGAGTTTGTGTTGGCCAGTCCGGTTTGTCTCTGTCCTTCTGTATCAGTCTGCTTTGCTGATAAACCAAATTCTGCATTCAAAACCCAATGTCTGTTTAAATGGTAAACAGGGACGAATAACAGAATATGATGAAATGCAACATCATGAGATTAATTATATACAAAGTATTCCTGACTTTTCCACCCATATGTGGTTCTTCTCAAAACACTCTCCATTCTCTTGAACTTCTTTTCATATGGAAGATCTCAGAACATCTTTGGGATGAACCCCAGGAATCTCCTCACCTTCTCACCTATCTGCCTTTCCACGAGGAATTAGTGTTCCAACTTTGAGTCCAACAATTCCAACATTTAGATACAATGCATATATTAAATATTACAATACTAATACATCAGCATGCAATATTGCCAATGTTCATTCACTGCCCCCTATAGTCTGACAATTGGAACTACAGCCCTCTTTTTTTGTAAGTATAAGTACTAATAAAATGAAGAATTGTATTGTTTTTAAAAGCAGAGTATCGCGATACCTTTCTAGTGACGGTATATCATGCAACACAAAGCAGTGTAGTTTAACCATAACAGCAAATGGAGACTCAATGATGTTCATTTGGGGTAAACTTTTGTCCAAATAGCGAATATAAAAGCTATGATGAATGAGGCTGTGAAGATCGTCGTCGTATAGAACCCTGAATGGTTGATTGTTCCAAAGTTCACTTGGCCTTTGATTCTCCTTGACAGGGTTTGTTTTGTAGGATTCCCTCAGGCCTCTCGATTTACTCATGAATCATTTTACCATTGAAGCACTTTACAGCAGCTCTGGCGATGCTGCGAGGCTCAATCAATAATCATGGTCTGAATACAGAAAATACAGTCTACTCGGTAAAAAGAAGCAGTGAATAAGAAATTAAATTCTAAAGGAAATTTTGCAAACTTGGCAGTATAGAAAAAATTCCCATACGGAAATCTGATATTTGGGAATTTATGCAAATCTTATACAGTGTATTGCATACATGTTGATGTTTGTGTTCCGTACAGATATACAAACATATATTTTAGAGAAACACACACAGACACACACACATATATATAAAACATGGACATATATGGGTATAAAACGATTATCCTTGTATTTATAAAAGACATATATTCAAATATGTTAATTAAATGTGTCAAATAGCCGAAATAATAATTTCTATATTAATAATCACAGAAAAGCCAACGTTTTGCCTGAATCGTAACTTAATCACCCATGTATCTGTTCTAAATATAATCCTGGGCAAGTGTTTAATTATCTAATAAGCATGTGCATGGATAATTATGGACACTTTATGCAAATGTATGATTATTATAAGTGAAAGTAAACTCAACATGAATTATTCGTGTAAATGTTTTAAAGTAACATCAGGACACCAAATGTATCTTTTGAACACGGACTCTTATAACTGCCGGATATGTGCATCATAACGGATTTTGTTGCTTGGATTGAGACTTAAAACATTGTTTTTCATTCATTCATTCATCTTCCATCAATAAGTTATCAAGGACTTTTTAACGCTGAAGAGGACATTCTCACCTGGACAATATGGTACAGAATGATCAAATGTCAAGCAAGCCCTCCAAACAAAATATCATTTACAGCAATTTTTAGATATCCTATTGAGATCTAAGGGCCCAGGTTTGGCATCTTGGTGGTGCTGGGATTTGAATTCAACTGAGTTCAAACCGGGTTCCCAAACATGACAGTTTGTTCTAACTTATGATGAAATATCAGAATAATGATGTACACACATGGGCACGGTGACTTAGTGGTTAGCACATTCTCCTCACCCCTCCAGAGTCCGGGTTTGATTCCCGTCTCAGGAATGTGTGTGTGGAGTTTGCATGTTCTCCCCGTGCCTTAGGGGGTTTTTCTCCGGGTTTCCTCCCCGGTTCAAAAACATGCATGGTAGATTGATTAACACCTTGGAAAATTGTCTGTAGTGTATGAATGTGTGTGTGTGTGTCCTGCGATGGGTTGGCATTTCATCTAGGGTGTATCCTGCCTTAATGCCCATAGACGCCTGAGATAGGCACAGGCTCCCCATGACGTGAATGAAGATCGGATATATCGGTAGAAGATGAATGAATGAATGAATGATGTACACATTGACTTATACAGGTCAGTGCTCCCTGTGGCTGTGCGTGCAGCCTTGTGCTGCCACCTGCTGGTGTGATATAAAACATTTTGATCCCAACTCATAATGTATTTTAAACCATTGTGCCAAACCGGCATCGGATGATTTTAGGAACATTTCTTTTGAGACAAAAAATCTTTGAAATGATTCAGGAGTAAAATGGACTCCGAGAGCGAAACGAGGACTCGGTGAACACAGTGAGGTGAGAATCATTTCTCGCTCCTGCCCGGAGCTTATTGTGGTTTTTCAGCCTCCAAATGAAGGATGTGACGCTTTTACAGCCAACATTAAAGGAACAATTCACTTAGTCGAGTGAAGAATGAGCCGTTTTGTGTATGTGTGTATGTGTGTGTGTGTGTGCAGCGTTATCATTATTTCCTTTTTTAGAATATGATGAGAAATCAGTGCGAGTAGGTGTGTTTTTTTTCTCCATTTCATTCTGCTCAAACGAACGGAACGACTTGAATAAAGATCTGTTCGTTTCGGGGTTCATTGAGGTGAAGTAATGAGATTTCATTGTCTCGGAGAAGGTACAAAGATTTACCAGGATAGATGTCAAGTATAGAACTCGTACCCTGTGTATTCTGTAGAATAACCAGTGTCGGGGAGTAACTAGTTACATGTAACAGCATTATGTAATTTAATTACAAAATAAATGTAACAGTAACAGTTTGTTGTAGTTACTAAGAAAAATGTGTAATTAAAATACAGTTACTTATGGAAATGTTAAAGATTACAAATCCCAAAGAACCCCGCCCAATCCGCCCCCCCCCCCCCCCCCACCCACTTGACAACCTCATCCCTGGGGTCTGATGCAACTCAATTTTGATAAATATAACATACATTCTAGGAAGGTTTTTCTTCTTACTTAGAATGTTAATTTCATTAAGCGCCACCTAGTGGACAAATGAAAGTAATCAAAAAGTAATCACATGTAATCAGTTACTTTGCATTTATAAAGTAATTGAAAATACTTATTACATTTTGAATACAGTCATTTGTAATCTGTAATCTATTACATTTCCAGCGTAACCTTCCCAACACCGAGAATAACTTCTGTAACCTTGTCACTGACATTTCATTTGTCAAAATAACAGTAACACGTGTTATAAGATCGACGCTTCTTGTGCTTATTAGCATGCTAGCTGACATGTCACAGCGTACCTAGCATATTGTTTGCCGTGCAGAGTGCATGCAGTACATTACACTTTACAACTCCTGCTTATATAATAACCTCCAATCTGCACTCAGATGTTCCACTAGATTTTATAGCGATTATATTCTATACTGGAGACAAGAGTGTTAGTAACGTCAGGGGCAGGTGTATGTGAGGTTCACTCAGTGTGGAAAATGAATAGTTTATAATAATTGGAGCTCTACAGCAGTAGTTTGTCTCCCACAATGTTCAATACATATTGTCATGGAGCTGAGTTTGTGTCTGCAGCTCCATGAAGATCTGCTTTTAAAAAAGTAAAAGATCTCCTAATATAGAAGCTCTATGGTCAGGTGTCCTCAAATCCTGGTCATTATTCTGTATATTATAGTGTTTGGACCAATGTTATGGTGAATCAAGATTAATGTTGTCCAAAGTCATAGTGGATCCAAGTCATATTGGAGCAAGGTCAGTGTGGGTGATGATGTTGGATCAAAATCAAGGTGTACCAAATACATGGTGGACCAAAGTCAAGAAATAATCAAATTCAGACCAATGTCAGAGTGGACCAAAGTCAAAGTTGATGAAGGTCATGGTGGTCCAAAGCCAGGGTGGACCAGTGCCATAGTGGTTGAAGGTTCAGGTGGACAAAAATCAATTCTGTAAATTATAGTGTAAATTCATGTGTCCTGAAATCTTTGTCATTATTCTGTAAATTATAGTGGAAGTCAAAATGGACCAGATAGGACCAATATTATGGTGTGTTATGGTGGGGTAATGGTGGGTCAGTGTCAGGGTGGATCAAGTCAGGGTAAAACCAAATTCAGTGTGGACCAAAGTTAGAGTGGTTGAAGGTCAGGGTGGACCAAGATTAATATGGTCCAAAGTCATGGTGGATCCACGTCATATGGGCGTTGAAAGTCAGGGTGGATCAAAGTCAAGGTGTACCAAATAAATAGTGGTGAAGGTCAGGGGTGGACCAAAGGTCTCCTATAACTTTGAACCCATATATATATAAATATAATATATATATATATATATCTATATATATATATATATATTAGATATATATATATATATTCTATTCTCGAAAAACGATTCATTCGTTTTTATAATTAAAAGCTGCTTTAATCCGGTGCTTAAATGGTCAAATTCCGACCCTGAGACTGTAGGGACAAAACACACAGATATTTGTGGGTGTGTTATTGTGCAGAAGGTCGTTGCAGTGGGTCTCGGACGCGTGGTGCTGCAGATTAATGTTCACAGATAATACACAGACCCATGCTGTGTGTGGAATGCTACACTTCATCACAACAATAGTTGTACTAATATTCCCAGGACAGCTCCGGAGCACACACTCGAGAGGATTCCTATCCGGCTCTATCAGCATCCCTAACAGGCGGCATGGGGCGATGGAGCCATTAAAACCCCACCAACATGCAACACTTGTTCTAAGCGATCCGGATTATTTAGTGGATTTATTGGATGCTCTTGTCTCAGCCAGGTAGCGGCGCGGTAATGAAGTAGTTTATATGCTGGTCTATTATCAAAGCTCTGCTACACAGATGGAATACAATACCCAGTCATTCTTTATTTTTATGGCACCACTTCAGTAGTTAGAACGGATGATGGTGTCCTATGATTAAGTAGAGATGATTAATATTATTCAGACACTTTTTCCACACTTGGTGCTGCTCACCCTGAGAGATCGAAGCATATGGAGATGTAGAAAAGCCATATAAGATGCCAAATGGAGATTTAACAACAAATGGATGTGGTTCACCCCAGGGTCTGGGTTCGATTCCCATCTTGTGTGTGTGGAGTTTGAATGTTCTCCCCGTGCCTCAGGGTTTTTTTCTCCGGGTTCTCCGGTTTCCTCCAGTTCAAAAACATACACGGTAGGTTGATTGGCACCTTGGAAAATTTAATCCCTAGAGTATGAATGTGTGTGTGAATGTGTGTGTGTGCCCTGCGATGGGTTGGCATTCCATTTAGGGTGTATCCTGCCTTCAATGCCCATAGACACCTGAGATAGGCACAGACTCCCTGTAACCCTAGGGAAGATCGGATAAAGCGGTAGGAGATGAATGAATGAATGAATGGATGTGGTTCAACTTGTCACAAGACTTCCTGTTTTAGGTTCGATGATGCTGAAGAAGCGAAGAAAAGAAATGAGCCGATCATTTAAGTGGATAAAAATACACTTATACACTTATCCTGCCAACTTTTCCTGTCGTATGTGGTTCTTCTACAAAGTGTTTCTACATAGTTAGAGTCTAGGCGGTGTTTGGATGCAGGGAATTTGCACGTTGCTAGGAATGAGGAGAACGATCAAATTGAGTGGACTAAAGTCAGGATAGACCAGAGACAGGGTGGCCCAAAGTCAAAGTGGGTTAAGATCAGGATGGACCAAAGCCATGGTGGACTAATTTCATCATAGGATATTGCTGTCCACATGTTGATAGTGTACTGTACATGCTAGTGTTCTCATTGTAAAGGAATCTATGTTTGTACATAATATAATTTACTAGTCTATGGCAAATGTAGTATTCATTCATTCATCCATTCATCTTCTACCGCTATATCCGATCTTCCCTCGGGTCACGGGGAGCCTGTGCCTATCTCAGGCGTCTATGAGCATTAAGGAAGGATACACCCTGGATGGAATGCCAACCCATCGCAGGACACACACACACACATTCACACACACATTCATACACTAGGGACAATTTTCCAAGGTGCCAAGCAGCCTACCGTGCATGTTTTTGGACCGGGAGGAAACCGTAGAACCCGGAGAAAAAACCCCTGAGGCACGGGGAGAACATGCAAACTACACACACACATGACCGAGACGGGAATCGAACCCGGACCCTGGCGGTGTGAGGCGAATGTGCTAACCACTAAGCCACTGTGCCCCCTAATGTAGTATTCATCAGTTATTATTATTGCACAAGCAAGTAGTTAATGTTTGGTAATTTATCATTTAGCTTCAATTATTTGCTAATAAACAGTTGATTAATGCATCGTAAACAATGTTAGAGGAGCATTTTCTCATAAGGAACTCACATGGATCTATGGTGACGTGCTGTATAGTGAAGGTGAGTAGATCCCTCACAAGAGCACTTGAGTAAAGCCCCCAAGCCCCTGAATGCAGCGGAGGTCGGTGGAGTTGGTATAAACTCCGGCTTCACTCCTAACGCTCTCATTTGCAGCCATAACCACATGTAAATAGGACAGGAGTGACGAGTGCAGGCTGCTGTTTGTGATTCTTCTGCCTGGCTGAGTTGGTGTTGTTTGATTACAGGAGCAGCGATGCTGCACCACAAACAAAAACAAGCTCATTCTCACTGAATGGAAAATTATAATTATTACCAAATGCAAATAAGCGGCCAGGGTGTTTATACAGCCACGCCCACCGTAAACATCACACAAGTTTCACTCTTAATGAGATACAGAGAAGTTTTGTTTCTGCGTATTATTAACAGTGTTAGTAAAGTTTATTTGTATTCATGAAAAAAATCTGCTTTCCCCAAAAAAATCTTCCTCGCTGAGATACAAGATAGATTTAGGGAGTGGTGTATCTCAGTGGTTTATCTATCCATCCATCTCTCTATATCTAATCATCCATCCATCCATAGATTCCGGGAGGAGTTTATCTCAGTGGTTTATCTATCTATCCATCCACCCAAACACCCACCCCCCATTCATATCTATCTATCTATCTATCTATCTATCTATCTATCTATCTATCTATCTAGCTAACTACCTTACTATCTAGATGTTTGTCTATCTATCTATCAAAATAGATAGCACAGTCATAATAGAATAGAAATAGAAATTGTAATAGAAATTGTAATGTAAACAGCAAATATTTGTTTTGTGCATGCAGGAAAACACTCGCTAATTCATTTGTTTCTTTGTTAGCTGCTAACCAGCAATTGAGTAGAGACTAACGTTAGAGCTTTGGATTTGAGATTTGTCACAAACATCATTATTTGCAGCATACAACTTGCATTGTGAAATGAAAACTTAACAAAATCCTTAAATCTAGAACACATGGAGCTAGCGTTAGCTGCTAACCACTTTCTAGCTAGCGCTATGGATTCCAGGAACACCCACAGCTGCAGAATAAAATGTAGTGTTTAATACAGAATTAATATCTTAATTATGTGATATTTTTTTAAATTAATTACACACACACAGACATAATATATTTTATAGGACCTCTAATGGTTCCTGAAACAGATTCTTGTTAAATCCTTTCTGACTGAATCATCTCTCATCCTGATCCCCGACCACCAGGTTCATTACATCATCTCTAATGTCCTCCATCCGTTACACCCCAGAGTGTGTGTGTGTGTGTGTGTGTGTGTGTGTGTGTGTGTGTGTGTGTGTGTGCGTGTGAGAGAGAGAGAGAAGAAATAAAAAAAATGACACCCTAATTATTTCCACACTGATCACTGAAGAGAAAAGCTCTCCAAGTCTTCTCGGAGCCGGCTTTGTGAACATTAAAGACTTTCGTCTGACATCATTGTTTTTGGGAAAAGAATCACATATTTTTGGACATATAATGTTTATATTTAAACTTTAAAAACATTTTTTTATTCTAACCAGCACACTGAACAACGCAATGGAGGGAAATATTAATAATTAAAATATAATATTTACATTTAATATTATTACATTATTTATACGAAATTATGAGGGAGCCTAACTACACTCCTCATTCAAACAAACAAACAATCAACAACTAAGGAACCAAGAAAACAAACAAACAACAAAAAACTAAGGAACCAACCAAGATAGAGATATATAGATAGATAGATTGATAGATAGATAGATTGATAGATAGATGAGATGAAATATAAAGAGAATTATTACTTTTTCTTTCCATTTTTAATGTTTATATATTGTTTAATATGACTGAAATGAATATATAATAATGAACATATATCTTATTTTAGATTTTTTTGTATAATATCAAAATTATGATGAAAAAACGACTGTTACAAATGTGTGTGTGTATGTGTGTTTGTGTGTGTGTGTGCAGTAAATGTACAGAATTGAAATCCCCGCCCCTTCTACCTGGATTGATGGTAAATGGTGTAAAGCACGGCTGTTTACACACACTGTAAGTGTGTAGTCGTACTCCGGGTGAAAACTCTGAGTGAAGTGTGTGTCAGGTGCGTGGCAGATGGGATCGGCGGTGCAGGTACGGGGCGAGAGCCAGCACCATGGCGAGAGAAAACAGAGAAAGCTAGCAGGAGAGATCCGTTCATCTGCAGCAACGCTGTGGAGCGCTGTAACAAGTGTTCATGCTGAAATCTGTGTGTGTGTGTTCATTTTAAAGCATTAATGCACATAACAGCATTAATACCTAATACAAACACACTGACACACACACACACACACACTAATCTATCTTCTGCCCTGTTCCTGACCCCAGCTGCTGTTGTGGAAGACTGATGCATTGTGGGATAGCTAGTTGTGTTGTAGGAGATGATGAAGATGGTTGTGTTGCTGAGTGTGTACAGAGTTTATACGTGAGGAATAAATAGGAAGTGAAGAAAACTCAGAATGACCATGTGTGAGATGTGCTGCAGTAGTTGCATGAGTGTGTGTTGTGTGTGTGTGTGTGTGTGTGTGTGTGTGTGTGTTACAGGGTTATCCTTTGTGAGATGTGCTGCAGTAGTTGCATGTGTGTGTGTGTGTGTGGGGGGGGGGGTGTTACAGGGTTTCCCATCTCACGTGCTGCAGTATGGTGTGTTGTGTTGTGTGTGTGTGTGTGTGGTGTGTGT